>CM041016.1:8088594-8248499 GCA_022984855.1 Dimocarpus longan | reverse complement strand
TGGTAGTTTGAATAATAACTTTCTACTATCAAACTATATTGGACGGTCGTAAATTTCACATCACCAATTTTTTTTTTTTTTTTTAGAAAGTAAACATACTTTATTAAATGTTATAGAAGTAAATAAATCTAAAGACAAGTGTAAAGGGTCTTCTAGAGCCTCTCTCTCTAGAACACTCTAGAGAGAGAAAGCCCTTAGAAGCAGTTCGTCTCAGGGAAGACCTGTCTTCTTGCTCTAATTTTCTAACTGATTTCTTCTCGATTTCTTCATTTTCTTGGAACTCCCTCTAGATCTAGGGTTTTAAGGGTTGGATTTAGAGATTTTCTAGATTCATCCCTTAAAACCTAAAATATTTTATGGTTTTGGGTCTTTTTCGGAGGGTTTGTCGTCCTCTCCTTTCATATCCTCCTCTTTGGTTATTCTAAGAGGCTTTGAGATTTTTAAGGGTTGAATATAGATGATATTTGGATCTAACTTTGAAAAGCCGTTTCGTTTTTGTAGGTGTACAGGTTAGTGTTCACGTTTGGGAGAAAATTAGCAGTCATCTCTAGCCTCCTTAATGACCATAGGTGTCGGCAAATCCCAGATATTTTTACGAAAATGGTAGACCAATTTAGGTTATTCATTAATGTTTTGATGACTATTTCCATTCCTTTGAAGAGTTCTAAGAAGACAGATGTATAAATTTATTATGTTATTACAGATTTTCTCCTTGTCTAGTGCTTTATGATTTATTTTATGTACTAACTTTTATCTGGATGTGGTGGATTCAAAAGTGTCATGCCATTTTTCATATTTTAGGAAACCGCGTGACATTCAATCTAGCCATCACTGCTTCTTCTTCTATGAGGATTCCATTGGATGTATTTCAAAAAATACAGATTAAGGCATTTTCACAAGTAGCTGTATTAGTTATTTCTCGTGAACTGTGAGTCGACTAAGGGACGTAGAAATGTAGAATTATGACGTGCAGTAAATGAGATTAATTTAAATAATATAAATACATATACTTTTTTTTTTTTAACATAAAATATTATATATAATTTCAATAGAAAATGCAAGCTTCATCAGCTACCACCCAAGACTTTCCCTAGCATAGTACATGAACATATGTGTGGGTTTAACTCAACATGGAATAACCCCGAAGCACAACAAAATGCAACATGGGCTGAACCTAGTACAATCCAGTTCAAATTTGTGTGTCCTTGTTGGCAACAAATGGAAGAAAATGAGAACTCCCTTGTCATCCCCAAAACATGCCATCTTTTCATCTAATTACATCTAACCATTCATCTTAAATATTTTGTTGTCAACATTGCTCATAATATCATACTCAAATTCTAAATTTCTAGTTGCCACTCTCATCATACACTTCAATTCCAGACCAACAATAACACATTTGATTTGTACCCTTAAAAGAATGGGCCTCTTTAGGATGACTTTTGGAAACCACTTTTTAGCTTTTTAAGTCTAAAAGTTATTTTGGAACTGTTTGAATGAAAATTAGAAATATGCTTTTACTATTCAAAAGTCTTTTGAAAGAAAGTCAACCTTGTGATTTTTGAAAAGAAGTTTTCGTTCTCTTCTTTTACTATTAAAAGATAAAAGTAAAAACTATCTCAAACAAATCTTTAACATAAAATTTGAACATATGAGCCTATTGCATCATAATGATACAAAAAAACTCTAACTTAGCACATTATTTTTTGGCCAGATTCTATATTTTATCAAGTACTTTGTTTTTTAATGAACATGTATGGGAACAATAACACAATCATCCCAAATTTTGCCTTGTTTGTAGTTAGTACTATTTGAGATTTGAAGTTTCAGCACTTAGGAAGGAAAAGTCTTTATTATAGTAGAAGAAGAACGATAACATTCAGACATTTTCTTCTTCTTCAGCTAACTTTTTATTCTTTTATTCTTTTCCTAAACCATTTTATAACTACTAGTATAGAGTGAACTTCTCCTTTGTCTTCTCAAATACTTGTTCTGCAATGACAGCTCCGGTACCATCAGCTTTCTTGATCTCCAAATGAGCCTTCTGATAGAAACCGGTACCTCTTAATGCATCAGCAATGAAATCATCGAATCCAATTGCGATAGCTGCCTCAGCATTGGCTCCGTAGACCAACCTCTTTTGAAATAGAGAAATGGAAAATCGAAATTCTATTTGAACAAAATGTATGCAACAAAAATATCATAGGCAATTACTGAGATGAGATTCGATAATCGGACCTTAATTCTTGAAAGATGAATGGCTCCAAAGCACATCGGACAAGGCTCACAAGACGCATATATTTCACAGTCTGAGAGCTCAATTCGTTTGAGCTTCTTGCATGCCTGAGAGAGATTAATTTCCATTTCATGTTTTGGAATTACATACATAATGGTCGAAAAAGGCAGCAGAATATTTAGTCTGATGTAATTTCAGTCAATATTACACAAAAACAAGAGATTTACATGTGCTGTTACCCTGAAAATAAACCACTATTTGACAAAACAAGGCTGAGGAATCACAGATTCACAGGCAGGTTTCAAATTATAGAACAGACAAGGAGATCATATGATGATTTGTTAGTCTAACCTCTCTGATAGCAGTGACCTCTGCATGTGCAGTTGGGTCGGTGTTGTCCAAAACCATGTTGTGACAGCTGACAACTACTTCATCCTTGCGAACCACGACTGCACCAAACGGGCCTCCATGTCCGCATTCAACCCCTTTGTATGCTTCGTCAATAGCTCTTGTTAAGAATTTGTGGTCTCTATCCTTCACAGCTGGTTGAACAACAACAAACAGTCAAACCACGGTAGCTACAAAAGACACTATTCAATGAATGCCTAGAAAACTAATTTCAGTGGACGTTAACAAGAAAGTCACACACCCTCTCAATTCCAGACAAGAAATACAATTTCTTCTTCATCATATAAATAAATAAACAAATTTCGCAAATTACCTTCTTGTTGACCAGGAAACGCAGAGGCCACAGCGATGGTTCCATCTTTAGTTTCAACCACTACAAAAGAGACAGAACATATGTTAATCAGTCAGAGATTATTAGGATTTATAAATCACATGTCATCAATAGAAACTATACTCTGCCTTCAACTACATAGTCCAAAAATACTAGCTTGGTTCGACAAAATAAGAAAACAAACTTCACAAATCAAAACAAATGAGGCCACAAGTGAATGTTTAGATATCCAATTGTAATCAAACTACTGCTCCTTCCTTCAATGAAGAAACAGAACTACCATGTACCACCATAATGTCGAAAATTAGGAAGCCATATCCAAGTATGCAAAACAAAACAGAATCAACTTCACACTTCCAATAACTATGACTCAATTTAATACTATCCATGTCTTTCCATTAGAGTGATTGGATCAACATCAAAGCCAATAATTTACAAAAGCATAATCAACTTCATGGTTCCAAATTTTGTGATCATTCAATCTAATAATTTTATTGAGCAAAGAAGTCTATAAAACAATGCATGCAAAACACCAGTCTGGGAAAAAGGAAAAAGTAAAGTCCATAGACGTGCAGAAAAAGCCTCCAATATTCTTCTATGAAACTTATATAGATTACAAACATTCCAATTTTAGAGCTTCCCAACAACTTTTTGAAGATGTTTAAATCGCAAAAATGCACCCAAAAATAGCTTCATAAATGGGACAATAAAATAGAATAAAATAACAAACCTCAAAAATCAAAACTTCGAAGTGTAGCACTAAACTATATAGACATAATCACCAACAAAATTTTCCCAAAACTAGAAAACAAAGTGGACCCATTTGAAAACTTCAACACCAAAACATCCCCAGAAAGAACAAACACAAAAACACATCTCATAATCAATTATATATATATATAAAAAGAAAGAACAACAGCATGCACTTGCACGAAACTGAAAAAGCAAGCAAGACAAAACATAAAATAAGAAAAAATAAATAAATGAGATAAACAAGAAACTCACCATTGGCCTCCTCCATGATGAAAAACAAAAGAGCAGAGGAGTCAGAGAAAATGAACACAGATGGGGTTCTCCTAAGTCTAAAACCAGAGTGGTGGTGGTGATGGAAGATAAAAAACTTGTCCGCTTGATTACAAATTTATAGGCAAATAATTATAATAACAATAATAATGGTCACCATATTAATAAGTTCTTATTTTCATCCTGTATTCTTTTTATATTGTTTTGTTTTTTCTTTAAGAAAATTATTGTTATTATTGATAACAATCAAGATTAAGTAAGATGGAATATTGATAGTGCGGTCCGAAGAGCAGTTTTCACACGAAAAAGAACAATTCATATAAATGAGTTAACAGTTCACGTCTAAAGTGGAAAGAAAACCTATAATTTTTTATGGAGGATGGAGGTAGAATCTTGTTAAAATCACAGGCAATAATGTTTTTAACCACTAAGCCCAATATTTTTCTTCAGGAGACTTGAAACATATAAATAGACATTACTGTTTAAATTATAAATGACCGTGTGATACATAATTCAGATCACATTCCATAATTCCATTAATAATAATACAAATAGTAACAGAAAACAGAAAGAAAGGACAGTGCAAAAGCACAGCAACAGAAAAAGACAAAACAGGGAACCCTCAGCTGGAGGTGATTCATCGTCGTATAATGATTTATAACGTACACGTGTTGTCTGAAGAACAACTCTGCTGACATGTTTTTCTCGTTAATTAGACACAGGATCCACCAACCGACCCTTGTCACTTCAATGATTTTATCCAAACTCATCCATTTTCATTGGATGCCGGGTTTCATTATTGTTTTGGCATCATTGATAGCAAGGCGACGGCCCGCTCCACCTTGCATCATTGACAGCAAGGTGACGGCCCGCTCCACCTTGCAAGATTAAAGTTTTATTGTGATAATAACTTTTTTTATAAATCGATTTTTATAAATGGATTACACTTTTTCTTGAAAGCTTGTAAAGATCTAATACTGGTTTAAAACTTTACTTTCATGATAAATACAAATATCTGTTTATTTATATAATTATAAGGTATGACTAGAACTTTCTAAAAATAAACACTACATGTCATGTTTGAAAAAATTTAATTTCATAATAAATATAGATATATAATTATGACTAGAACTTTCTAAAAATAAACACTGCATGTCATGTTTGAAAATTTAATATGGTGATATAAAAAGATACATATGATATTTATCAGGATTAGACATGTCCAAAAATCTACTGTTATAACATTGGACTTGAAAATCTATTATTATGACATTAGGAGGTAACTTAACTTCAATTGGTAGAGGTTTATTAGGAGTTGTCAAGATTAAATATTATATATATTGTCTATGGATATGTTAAGATTACATATACGATTACACATACCCCTATATGTGTGGTTCGAGAATATTTGGTACTAATGATTAAGGGTTTGACAACGCTTGTCATGTTTAAACATTATATGTATTATCAAGAGACATCCTAAGATCTATCACCAATCCATATGTGTGGTGCAAAGAAAATCAAATATTTATGACAAAAGGCCAATAGGGTCTATTAAGATTAGATCCTACGTATGCTAGTAGATATAATCAGCGTACCAAATACTTACGCTATGAATGAGCATAAGTTTTATGTTTATTTGATTTTCAAACAACTTGTAATATAATAATTTTATCATTATTTTAATAATTTTAAGTAGTGGATAGTGATTCAAAATCATTGTGCCTTTGTGGTACAACACATCCGTATCATCTTTGCCCAACAAAAAACATGAGGGTTCGAGTATCAGACCGCACAAATACGATTAATTTACTATTTGACCCCTCATATGTGGATAAAATATGTTTAAATTTCTTTAAAGTGATAAGGGTAGTTTTTCCCTTATAATGAGGGTTGTTTCTCCCAATTTATCATAATAAATTATAATAAAAAATATAGTGATTCAGACTATATCATTAGTGTCTTATCATAATGGTTAAGTTATAATTTGTACGAGTAATGTTTCAAAACAAAGAAAAAGTAGTGGATAGTGAGTGTGATATCATTGGGATTTTTTTTCACCTCCTTTTGGAGATTATCAAGAAATATTGGACTACACTCTTGTCTTTTTAATAAAAAAGGTGCCATATATGCCATTGGAAATAATTAATAAAATTATATTAATTCAAGTTGCGTGACTATTTTAATCAAAAAGTGGGTGTAATCAGTGAGACATATCAAGTTGCATAATTTACTTACCAAACACGTCACACTCAATTATGGTTAGCCATGTCAATGACCTTGATTAATTGACGACAACAATGTTAATTATCCAATTAGAGCTATCTTCTGTTTCTTTTTTTCAATTATTATAATTTGGGACGTTTGGGAGGAATCGTCACACTCAGTATAAAGAAATAACAACGTCATTTTAAGGCTTCTGACGAGGACTCCACGCCACATTTTTAGTGATGTAATATGCACATTAGTGACTTTCTATTTGATTAGTTTCACTTTCACATGACAAGCTAATAGGGCTTATCGCTTACCTCGAACATTTGCACCTTTTTGTTCGTTTTAACTGTCAACGTTTCGTATATACAAGGTTTTCTTCATTTTATGGAGTAGACATTTCTCAATTATAAGAACAGAAATTTTAACGGTATAAATCATAATTGATCTCAAACTTTTTACGCATTTGATGTCAATTTTAATAAAACAAAAAATGAAACAAACAAACCAATCAACCAACCTAATAGGGTTTTATTGATTTATGATTAATTGAATGGTATCTTTCAAATTTTAGTTTAAGCTTAACTTTTTTTTTCTCTGAGAGAAAGTTTAAGGCTAATTTGATGTTTAAGGTATTGCATGATTATTAGACTTAATAAAATTTCAGATATAAGTTGATGTAAAAATCCAACTTGAACTATCACTCTAGCAATTTTGAAAATATAAAGTGGGTTTTGATAGATTCCAATACTTTTTTTTTAATAAAATCTATAATTTCATAGAGGTTTCTTAATTATAATAATGCCAGATTTTCCTAATTTTATATCCAAATTCATATTCACTGACGGTTATTAATATTATATTAATTATCATATCATCTCATTATTTATAAAATGTTAAAAACCTAAACAAAGACATGGACAAAAAGTTTGAAAAGCTTTGCACTAAATTTATACAGCTGAAGGGTTCAGAGATACTGTAGGATATGCCATTACAAAATGTCAATAAAGGAATGAAAATGCTATGGCCTATTCACACGAATCATGATGAGGAATCAGATTTTTTTTTTTTCTTTTTGGAGACAGATGAGGAATCAGATTTTACTTGGTCTAAAAGGTGAGCTTTTTTAGTATAAAATCATAACAACTGTACTAAAAACTGAAAAGAGAAATATATAAACATAAACAAGAGGGCAAATCAATAATTAAATTATACTCATACTAACAAATAGTCAAAATAAGGAGGAATACGATTCAATTGAACAGAAGCTTGGCTGATTATATTTATGGAATAGAATCTATATAATATATGGACTTATCAATCAGATTAAGATCAAAACAATGTTTAAAAAGAAAGATGAAGATAAGTATCCACCACTGTCATCTAGTCAACAAAGTACAAATCACACGGAAAGGCATTGATACATCCTCTCTAGCAGAAGATGTATAGCATCTGAAGATTCTGCAACAAACCAATCACAAATATAGTCTCAACTACGTTGACTGATCACAGGTGTAAACGGGATAAATTCAATGTACAATGAACATAAGGACACTTGATATCGAAGTAGAAACACAATAGTGGTCCTATACTCGATAACCATGGATGGCATAAATTTAGCATTTGATTGTTCATGATACTTCAAATCACAAGTGACTGATGAAAATCAGGAATGTATTACTACTCAATATCTCAAAAATTGTCTTTTGGAAAGTATTCAAAAATCTGACAACATTAACTAACGTCACATAGCAACAAAATCCACACCACCAACAGAGTTCATTTCAAAAAGAAACTAAACAAAAAAGACTATTAAATGAACTCCACATGAGAAAATTGGCTTCAAGACTAGCAAATACTCCTCTGTAACTCATTTCTTCTTTCCACCCTTGGCAGCATCTCCAGCCTTGGTCTGCGCACAGGAACAAAGAGAATTGAAGTGAGATACTTTTAAAAAGACAATCACAATTACCAGAACCATGCCATCATCCATAAGAGACTCGAGAGTGATTCTCCTACCTTCTTTACACCACGGATCTTCTTGGCTCTGTTCTTCCTTTCCTTCAGCTGCTTCCTCGACTTCTCTACCTTGGTATCAAGTCCATTCTGCAGGCCGATACAAAACATAAGCCCAACACTGATAAGAATGCTAAAAAGGCTGGAAAACAGCTAAAACAAGATGTTAGAGTTCCTCTTTTTTTTTCTTTTTTTTTTTGTCTATTTATATTTGTAGTCCATACGTTATTGGGCCTAGTAGGCTTTATAACCCTTTTAACTTTTTAAGTACATTTAGGTTTGCAATACTCCTATATATACTAACTATATACATGGTTAGGAAGTGGCACTCTCCAACAACACAAACATATAGGGTCCTTTTTTCTAGTCAGGTCTGGTCCTAAATTTTTTTCAGGATCACTCAATTTCCACCACTCATTCTAAACTACCACCATAATAAATGAGGGAACTTGTGTGAATAAGTGGAGAAAATCAAAGGTCCTGAAAAAAATAATTGAGGACTAGTACTTACTAGAGAATTTTTCTCTATATATATGTATACATTACAAACTCTTAATAAAATAGAAAGGTTAAAGACCCATAAAGCCCAGCAGGCACAATAACGAGAAACACCATAAATACAAATAGACAATGAAAAAAATAAAAAACTTTAACGCAAAACTTGATTTAGCATATATATCCGACCTTAAACAGTGTTTGGAACTCTCTAGGTGCTTGAAACACAAAGAAATATATGCCATGGTGTTTCGATAATCATTTTAACTTGTTTGTGAATCTATGTTTTGGTCTTAGAGTGTTCAAACTTCATAGGTTACAACTATGCAGATAACACTGGCTTGTTTGTCTCCAACAAAGGTGCCCTTAGTGGTGTTCCTTTCCCTCAAAGATAAAAGGAGTAGACCTTAAAATTATATGGGTCAATTAAATGAAGTGAGAACTGCTGTTTCGTTTAAATAGATTGGAAAAACTGCTGCTATAATATTTTATTTACCTAGTTTACTTCTTGTATTCACACATGTACTACCACCTAAATATGAACCTGAACTTGATAATCATGGTTAACTCATGACCATAAACTGTAAAGCAGTTTCGTGACTTTTAGTTTGAATACAAAGTCTCTGACAAAACATTATTTTGATCTCTGACTGGGGATTAAAAGCACTTGCAAAAGTCATTGCACAACTTTGTTAGGTACAAGCTCACAGTAGATATATGACTAGAGTGAAAGAAAATAACAGAAGTTTGGAATCCATCTCCAAAATGATGAGTTTTGCTAAATGTTTTTTTCTTTAAAACCAAGTTGCCATGAGGGTCGCATGTTAAGAAACCAAAACAGACATCAACTCCATACATAATACATTCTGTAAGTCCAAGCTTTTACTTAACTCCTATAAGTTGCATCATGTAATTTTACCAAGCAACATCGCCATACAATAATACAGTCAAAGTTCATATGTAATAATAATAGTATACTTACCCTGATAAGCCTGTACTTGGGCTCATACTTCTTTGCATTCTCGACTGAATCATAAATCAAACCAAATCCAGTAGATTTACCACCTCCAAAATGAGTACGGAACTTGAATACAAAGATTGAGTTAGGATCCTTTACTTCATACATCCTGGCCAACTTCTCCTTCAGCTCCGCCTATACACAAGAATAAAACGAAAATCAATCACACCCCCTTCTTTGCTTGGCACACATAGTGAAATAAATTTACAGATCAAACACACAATAATGCTTATGAACAAGTTCTCAAGTCTACCTAGACCACCATCTACACGAAGATCAGAAAACACCATACTTAAACAAAAACAAAACTGAATTGCGTTCAAACTAAATTTTACCTTGGAAACATTAGGCCTTCCTGGATGAAGAACATCAATGACCTGCATTTCAATAACACAAGGAAACACGTAAATTAGTCTGCCATTAAACATAACCAAACTTATACTAATTAAATACAAAACAAACACATATACAACAATTATTCTTCAAACTCACACAACCTAAAAACTAACACCCTCCACAACAAATTAAACCCTATAGTTTCCAACATAAGCAACCTAAGCAAATCTAATCCTCAAAAGAAGCACCTTTTCGTATACAAAACACTACAAAAGATAAAAACAAGGAAAGTCCATAGTCTATAACTACTACACAATAGCTCAAGATCGCACAGACCCAGATACCAAAACACCTAAAACAAGCAAACCATGTCTCATTTTTTTGCGGCAAAGCAAATAGTAATGGAGGTTGAAAGCTTACAAATTGCTTCCTGGAGAGGAGGCGGTTGGTCATGAACTTTCTGGTGCGAACGGTGAGTGCCTTGTCTGCCATGCTTGCGTCCAAATGCTGCTGAACCCAAGTGAGCGATTGAGTGAGGCGTCGACTAGGCGCAGATACGAGTTGCAGCAGCTCAAGAAAAAAAGGTTGAATCAAAACCCTAGTTTATATAGTGTGTTTTGAATTAGGGTTTCCAGTTGGAAGCCCTAATAATTTTTTATTTGGTTCTTTCTTTTTGGGCTTTCAGAACTTGGGCTTTTTCCAAATATTTGTGTGCCTCTTTTGGGCCTTTATTAATGGGCTTTAGTGAGGGTATTGTTGGTATCATCACTACTTTATTATAATGTGATACTGTTTAGTTCACAGGCATTGCTAAAAGGTTGCATGTGCTACATGATTGTTGACTCCTACACCATTACCAAGAATTGTCCTGGCAAATGTCGAAAATTTATTCTTCAAAGAAAAAAGAATGTCGAATATTTCATTAAGTAGGTCAAGTTTATCATATGTGCCACATGAATATTTTCTATTATTATTTAAAATAATTGTATCTCAATTCATGTCATTTTTATTCTGTTTTGATGTTAAAAAAATTTATATACGTTAGGATCAAACACTTGCTATTGTGCTAAAAGTTATAGCTAAGAGTAAATTCGTACATGTTGATAGATGCTAGCATGTCCATAAGATGTTCGCTAACCCTAATACAAAAGTATCGTTGTAGCAATGTGTTTAGACTCTACATTGCTTTCTTTTGAAACTAGACTCTTCATTGCTAATACACATCAATAAATACCAAAAGAAACCAAGAGGGTAAGCTGAATATTGAATTTAAACAACAGTTGTTGGGCCTTTGAAGGCCCAACTCATTTCCTACTTCTGACTATATCCAACTACCAGAATCCATCCACGTGTCCAGAAACTTCACATATTTTGTCTGTGGACATAACTCCCTCCATTTCACCATCGCCCAGATTACTCCTCGTCATCTTCTGCATCATCAAACATATCTCTACCCCCCAGAAAACCCAAAAAAAAACTCAATCTTCCCAACAATGGCAACCACCACTTCCCTCCTCGAACTAAACCCACCAAAAGTACCCCATCTCCGCCCCCGCATCCTCACGCATAGACCCGGGACCAAACTCCACAACCACACCTTCAAAACCCCCCAAACCCTTCAAGTTTCCTCCAAATTCAACTCCCATATCGTCAGATGCTGCTCCACGCCCGAAAGGCGCCTTTCGGGCGCCCCGAAAACGAATACAGGTGGGTTTTTATTTGGGGTGGTGAACATGGTTTCAAAGGCGTGGAACGCGTTGCAGAAGCCAGCAGCGGTGGCGGTTCTTCTTGGGTTGTTGTTGATGTACGACCCGAATACTGCATGGGCTGCATCGGGTGGGAGAGTTGGCGGGAGCGCGTTCTCGTCGTCGAGGTCGTCTTCGTCGAGGAGTTATAGGGTGGGGCGGGAGCCGAGGATGTCGTTTTCGGCTCCGTATTATGCTCCGTCGCCGTTTTTTGGTGGTGGTGGTGGGATTTATGTGGGGCCTGCTGTTGGGGTTGGAGTGGGTGCTGGGTCGAGTTTAGTATTGATATTGATGGGTTTTGCTGCGTTTGTTTTGGTTTCTGGGATCTTGTCTGATCGGTCTGAGAGTAGTGTGTTGACTGCTGCCGAGAAAACTAGTGTCATCAAGCTTCAGGTAATTAAAAGTTACTTTTTTTGGATTGTAATGGATGAGAATATGTTGTTTATGGTGTTTTGGTTGAAATGTTTGATGTTTTGGTATCTTTGTTAGGTGGTCTAGTGATTGATTGTTGTGGTTTTATCATATTTATGCTTATTAAGTTTGTATCTTTTTTTTATTTTTATTTTTTATGGCGGATTTGAATGTGTGGGAGGGAATAGGAAACTTTGTTTTGGTTGAGGGGTGGAGATATGGCGTAGAGTATGGTTTTGGATATAGGAATTAGGGAGGTGCTGTTGTTGAATTGAGTGTGTGCAATTGTTTGTTGAACGAGGAATGTCGGCTATGTGGGCTGAGTTGAGTAGAATGAGAGGTTTGAGAGTGTTGCTGATTTGGCAGTGCCATGTAGCTGCAGTACTGCATTTTGAGATTTCTTGTAATGAGAAACTCTGAAATTATATTGTGTAGAAGGTTGTTAAACAAGACTCTTTTGGATGCAGATACGTTTGTAATGAATTACGATCTCATTGACAAGGAAGACTATGTGTTAAATGTCATTATATGAGCTGGAGGGCTCTTCTGTTCTATGTTTGTTGGATTATATAACATTTTGATATGTTCTTTTATTGATATACTTTGTCTAGGTTGGGTTGTTGGGCATGGCACGGTCTCTTCAGAGTGACCTTAATCGCATTGCTGAAGTTGCAGATACCTCTACCCCAACTGGCCTGACCTATATATTGACAGGTAAAACTTGTTACAAAGTGTTTGGTTGATAGCTTCTGGTGATTTTGATTGCATTTTATTTCTTGTGATCTTTTGAAGATTTTTTCTTTCCCCTTTATATCCATGTAATTGGTGAATTCAGACTTAGTGTGCTTCATTTTCCCTTTTGTTTTTGCCAAGAGGGGGGCATGTAATTGGTGAATTCAGACTTAGTGTGCTTCATTTTCCCTTTTGTTTTTGCCAAGAGGGGGGCATGATTCGGTGGCAGGTATTTTATATGACATTTAATGCCCTTTTTTACTGTGGCATATCTCGCCTTCTATGCAAAGGTTGCATGGAACTAATGCAGTTGCTGATATGCGTAGTAGTGACTTGTAGTGTCTCATGTTTACTCATACATTTAAGCACACAAAAATAATATCTAATCCCACATCAAGTCTATTATTCTTCACAGAATAATTCATGGAAATTTATTGTAGGACCGGAATCATCTTACTGATCTGTCATCATTTCTTATGAGAAGCATGGTTTTCTTGTAATGGACTTGTGAAGAATGTCATCCATCACATTATTTCACATTTCTGCAATTGATATGTGATTTATCCAAAGTGAATTGTATAGACATTTTCTTGTGCCAACTTTGGCATTTATTTGCTTATCATTTTCTTGTGTTAACTCTCAGCTGATTATGCCCCTCAGCCTCTTCTGTCTAGGTATACCTTTTTTAACTTTGTTACAAAATCCATCGAGATTTAGTAAAAGGAAAATAATGAGAATAATTCAATTATTTTTGGTTTAAAGTTATTGTTTTTTTCTTTTTTTTTTTCTTCTATATTTACAATTTCATATACTAGTTATCAATGTTTGAAGTGATATCTCCTTCACTATATGTATTTAGTCCTAATGTTGTTTATTATCGTTTCCTTTTCATTGCAGAGACAACATTATCTTTGCTTCGGCATCCTGATTATTGCATCTCTGGTTACTCGTTTGTAAGTTCTAATTGCTCTTTGCTGATTACTTATGATTGTTACTTTATAAGTGACTTTAGTATAATTAAGTTAGGTTTTGGGGATTACGGGGGCAACAGTGAGTGTGTTCCTTAAATCTTAAAACAAAGTACATTATCATACATGTACGAGTATGTCTGCATATGGATTCTTGTCCATATGTGGTATTTATGGCATATAGCACGTGTCTGTAACCAGAATCACTTCCACACACACTTTGAGCCCCTTGTGTAAGAGACGTTTAAGAGAAAAGTAAGCCTTTAACTGTTTAGAACTTGGAACGTGTTTTAAGCTCAGTGCTATATCTTAGTATTTTGTTTTGAGATCTTGGACATGGGCATTTGGTTCTTTTTAAAGTATATAGAATGATAGAAGGGAAATTTAAGAATGCATTATTGAGCATGCTTCAGATTGAGTAAACTCTCTCATTTTAAAGTGCATGATCACCTGTTTTAACACTTATTGTCTGTCAAGTTTTTTTTTTTTTTTGGATTGTGCATTGTGAAATTTGATGAGATATTGCTTATCTTGCTAAATCATGTGCCTTCATGTCTGTTTCAGGTGGATGTGAAGCGGAGTATAGAGGATGGTGAGAAACGCTTCAATCAGCTGTCCATTGAAGAAAGGGGGAAATTTGATGAAGAGACACTTGTTAATGTTAACAACATCCGAAGGCAAAGCACAAGCAGCAAAAGAGCTAATGGATTTAATAATGAGTACATAGTCGTAAGATTTCTTTTGTGGAGTTACAATTATTGGTTACTTGATTTTGATGTAGTGTTGGAAACTTTCATGCAGAATAACATTTCTCATTCTGTGTTAGGACATGAACTTGTTTAAGCAGTAGAGAAATTAATATACTTTTTATTGCAAGACTGGGAACGTTTTTTTCCCCCCTTAAATCTTTTAGTACGGACTGGGAATAGGTTGTACTTGCTGGAATAAATGGAATATAGTTGCCTCTGAAATTCAGTCATACAAATGTTTTAGTTTAGTTGAGGATGAAGAATGCATGTTGTAAGTTGTAACTGAGCATGGTCGGTTCAGTTAGTTTCAGCATTGAACTGAATTCATTCCGGTTAGAGTTTCATAAGTGGAAACCTTATTTTACATTTGGTTAGTTGCATTCAGTTTAGGTCTACTTTTGAAATACTAAAGGAACTACTAGAGCTAAAGATATGTTGAGAATTGCTGTTGTTGCCCAGCCTGGGTGGGCATGGATGACTTCAACATTGAAACGGTCTTGATCTTGATTAGCTGCCCCAGAATCATGACGCTAAGAGCATCTTCAACCATGCTAGGCACTAGCTATTCATTGTCCTTAACTAAAATAGTTAGTAATTTTTTTTATATGGATTCCAACTACTCTCCATATTGTTTGCTATTTCGTAAAAGTTGAATACCCTAGCTAAATATGGAAAGCAAGAAAGTCCTAACCAAATTTCCTCTTCTATTATTATAATATTTAATTTGAAATAAAGTAATTTGAAAATTCTAGTCAAACTCTCTTTCCTATTATTTTAATGTTAATGCTTAACTACAATAGAGACAAACTCTCTCTCCTGTTATTTTAATACTAATGTTTAGTTAAAATTCAGAGAATGTTTGGAGTGACTCAATCAAAAGTTACTACTAAAATAGGTTTTTGTTTATTTTAGCTAAAATCTAGCTAAAATGTAGGGAGTATGGTTGGACTTTGGAGGTGCTCTACTAAAACAATTGAATGTTTTATACTTAAGTTTCAATGTCAGAAGATGTATGATCTTGGTTTTGGCTCACCCTTGAATTGTAATAATCATCGCATGTAAAGATAGTACAAGATTTAGGGCTGATTGGAGCTTTGATATATGTCAACATTTGATCACTCTTCAGTGTTAAAAGTGGTTAGCTTTCACGCTTCAGTAGGGAAGTTCACAGCAGAAATCAATATAGGATCTATGTCAAGTCTACCAAATGCAAAAGAATATAAAGTTAGTATCATTATTTAATGATCTGGGTAACTTCATGATTACATTGATGTAAGGTCTTGAAGTTTAACCGTACTTTTTTTCTCTGACACCCATGGCTTATTTTTCTATTTGTCATCACTCATAAATTTCGAAATTTCAGATAACGATTTTGGTGGCTGCTGAAGGAGTGCACAAGCTGCCCAGCATCAATGGCAGCGGCGACTTAAAAGAAGCCTTACAAAGGCTTGGTTCCATCCCCTCTAGCAAAATAATGGTAAAAATAGGAACATTATCTAAATCATGATTTGTGGATTTGTTCAATTATTTATGTCCTTTGATTATTATACAGGCAGTTGAGGTGTTATGGACCCCTCAGAATGAAAACGGCACACTGTCAGAGAGGGAATTACTTGAAGATTACCCACTTTTGAGGCCTTTATAAGATTTGAAATTGAAGTGATCATCTGATATGTTTACACTATAGGTATGTTCTAAATCAGTTTTTAGATTTTAGATGTTGTGTACATAATATGTTGATAGAACATTAAGATACAACTTTTTGAAGATTGGCCAGGGGTTGCTTTCTCTGCTGAATTTGTAAACTTACGAAACGAGTGAGTGCATATATACTCCGACACATCAAATTTCTTTCATAATCTCTGCTGCGGCTAACCGTATTGCCTCAAAAGTTCTGAACAATGAAAGTGGGTTGAAACTCTTGAAGTATGATTTTGTAAATTTTCGTTACTGGCTCCCGTTAAATTGTATCTGTATCTTCTGAAAATATTTGTATATCTCGTCTAAAAGTGACCATTAGAGCAACTGCATATAGTTTATCTTTATTTTCAAGGAATATTAGACTCCCAAGTCTTTGACTTGTGTTCCTCAGTAAATTCATTTTCCATGCTGTTCATGCTACTGAATCAAAGTGGATTACATCTTCAGTCGTTATATTCTTTACGTTAGCTGCTGAATTATTGACTGATTATAATTTCTGAAGACAATTCATGGCTGGTCCTATGAGAACTGGTTCATGATTCCATGGTAATCCCAATTTGCAGTGGTAAATTCATATATTTTAGTCTCTCAATATATTTACACTCATTCCTTTGTGGCTTTGGTTATGTTAAATATCAATCTGTAGAGTTTGATAAGTGTGATAGGATTCATACCATGAGATTATCCTGCCCCTTACTGCAATATTATGGTTCTCAAATTGGTAGAAATTCTGATCACATTTAGATCCTGGAAGATGTTAATTGTACGGATCCCTTATATTGTTTTAATATAACTAAAGGTATAACGTTGGATCCGATGATATCATTTTGTATGGTGTGAAAATATAAATAACATACCATATTCTTGTCAAATGGTATGATATCGACATATTTATTTAAAAGATCGCTTTGCCCTTGTTAAAATAATAGATAAAAAATGAAATAAAAGATTGAAAAAGAAAAATAAAATGAAAATGATTGTTTTGTCTCTAGTTAAAATGGCATATTCAAAAATACTACTTTGACCAAATTGACTTACATATTTATAGTCGTACCATGAGAAAAGATTTATATGCCATTATGAATAATTTTGCATCACAGAATTACCTATTTATATATTTTAAAACTTCCCTCAAAAAATATTTTTTGCATCTTGTTAATGATTTTATGCATAGAACATGAAATATCTTTCCGTTCTAATTGAGTGATCACTAAATCTAACCATACAAATCTCTCATAAATTTATAAATTCGTATAAAGTAAGAAATTTTATTTGAAAGTTGTCTGAATTATTTTTAAAAAACCTCTTTGGTATTAAATAAAATTTAATTAAAGAAAATCAATAAAATTTTGTGAGTGGTATATAAAAAAGTGATGTTAATGTATAACTAATTGACTCAACATGTATATGAATAATGATCTGTCAAAGCATTCTTTCTCTCTTTTTTTTTTTAATAAAGTAGTTAAAAAAGAATATGTCTACCAAGATGTATAAATCCCTATTACCTTTTACAAAGAAAAAGAAAAAAGAAATTGTGTATGACCCAAATGTTTCCACTTCTCATATATTTATGTGAATTCAATCACAAGATGATATAAAAAGCAAAAGGCTTTACACCATTATCATCATCATTCATCACATTATAAATGATTCAAAATGAGAAAGCAAGAAAAAGTATTAAAAGTTCTCAATCATTTAAAAGTGACATCCCTCCTCTCTTCCTTGCCTCAAAGCGCCTACAGCCACACACACATAATTGTTTGCCATCCTATGTATACAAGTTACTAAATGAAGTCATACTATAAGGTCAAAAGCACTTGATCAAAAGCATTTTATTTATTCTATGACTTTTAATAGAATGTATCTTTTACGTTTAACATGTTTTATATACTTTCCGAATAAGTACTTTCAAACATGTTGTTATATATATTTTTTTTGTTGGAACATTAAAAAAAAATATTAACAAAAATTAGTGATAATTCATGATATATAAACGTTATTTTAGACATCATCTTTACGTCAAGATAGCAAAAATGATCTATATTGAAACCACCTTAGGTTTAAAGTCATTTTTATTTGGTGTTAACTTGATCTAATCTTTTTTCATTTCTTTGCTTTTTGTATCACTAGTGACAGTATATTGATTGAGTAATTCGATTGATCCTTCTTTCCAAAATTATTTGATCTTTCTCTTGTAAAAGCATCCATATCTTTTGGTTTAGTGTCTTTACTGACGACATGATCAGTTTATTATATTATTTTCTTTAGTTTCAGAGAAAGTAATCAAATCTTCGGTTAAAGTTGAGAAATCTATCCTGCCCACTTTAGCAACTTTTTAATTTGAGTGATGATAATGGTCTATTTGGAAGGAAAAATATGATGTGAAATGGCCATAAAGATTAAGCGTTCAAAATAGTACAATAATTGTACAATCTAGTATGTTAAAAATGTTAATTAAAATTAATGACAAATCATGATATAAACGTTATTTTTGACATCATCCTTCTGTCAAAATGACTAGAATGATTTTTATTGTGATCATCATATTAGGTTTAATGTCATTTTTAATTTGGTTTTTATTTCATCTATTCTTTGTCTATTTCTTTGCTTCCTCTTTTGCACGAGCAGTGACAATAAATTGATTGACCAATTCATTTGACCTTTCTCTTGTGAAAGCAACCGTATATTTTGGTTAAGTGTCTACACTGACATTGACCGATTTATTATATCATTTTCTTATGTTTTGGAGAAAGTAATAAAATCTTTGGTTAAAGTTGAGAAATCCATCCTGCCCACTTCAGCATTTTTTAAATTTAAGTGAGCGATAATGACATATTTGGAAGAAAAAAAATATGATGTGATATGATATGAAATGACCACGAAGCTCAGGTGTTCAAAATAGTACAATAGTTGTACAATCTGGTATGTTCAAGGCCACTAGCTTTATTTTTTAAAGTAATTGTTTTTCTTAAAGTCAAGTTTGAACAGGTTACATATATGGTCCAACGTCCATTAAAGCAAGTTTGATGATGATGTTTTTCAAAAAACCAAAAAAAAAGTTAAATGATGACGATGATTCAGCTTGCATGTATGGAACATGATACTTTTTTGTGGGCCATGTATTTACTACTCTTGAAAAATCCCTCCAATAATTTGACAGATAAATGTGGGGTCTATCAAAATTTTCCAAGAAGATAATCTCTCATTGGCCAGCCAGAAATCACATGCCAAATAATTCACTTGCTTCAACATCTGTTTCTGGGTATCCATGCAAGCAATTATAACTCTCTCCACCCTCTCTCAATCAATGGCTTTATGCCCAATCAGAACAGGATATGATTGATTTTCTGGTCCCAAATTCAATCAAGTCATGGATCTTGCAATAGTTAACATGTTACCAAAATAAACAAAACATTTTTTCCCAACTTTTAAATTTAAGAAAAAACCGTATTCCATAGAAAATAGGTGCAATATGTCTATCCGATCACTTATCAACTTCATCCACAAATCGCAAATCGTGCTATGAATAATTGATGTGCCCGCCCCAACAAAGATGTTTTTTTACGCGGTTTAAGACACTGTATGATTGAAGATTCAAACTTGATCGAAATCATGATACGTGGAGATACTAAAAGCCTCAAAACTTACATTTCTTCATCTAACATCTACTACTCACAATAAGATCACACAAGCTACAGTATCTTTGTCTTCTATAAATTGTGTATGCATGTTTTGAGACAGTCAGACAGGTAGAGCAACTCTTGGGGATGGATGTAAATAATAAATTTTACTTGGCCAAAAAAGGGTATATTTTGCTAATTACATAGCCTCTATAGGTGTACGTAAAGTACTAAAGAATTAAAGAAAGCCTTACAGAATGGATGCTGATCTGTGAAGAGAGTGTGGCCGCAATGAACCAGAATAGAACTTCTTGGCTGTGACTATATCCTCCACTCTAGGGGATTCCTTGATCACCTCACGATTTCGGGCCCTTTGGGTATTCGAATTGTGGCTGCTTCTTTTGACAGGATGACGTAATGCTGAACTAAAATGCCTGGGAATGGCACGGACTTTAGAGCGAACTTTATTTCTGCCTCGTCGTAATAGGTTTGGTACAAGGGATGATAATCTGCCATTACTTGTCTTATTTTCTTTGTTGCTATAAATAGGAGGTTTTGGTGCAAATCCTAGTTGTTGATCTTTTAGGTCCCTCGATTCCCGCTGGCATTTTGCTTTGAGCCTTCTTAATTCTTGCTGGCCTTCCTTCTCTTTGTTGTCTAATAGGTCACCATCCATTGAAAGAATTTTAGATAATGAATGAGAGCTCTGAGTATGTCTAACTGACTTTCCAGCATTTGTTGTCATTTTGCCTTCCACGTTTATCTCTTTATCATCCTCAACTGTTAATGATCGATCCAACTTTTCATATTCTTTATCAGAAGGGCTCCGTCCAGAGCTGACTGAACTAGGTTCGTGGCTTTCATGTTGACCCCATATTTCTGGATAGTGCAAGTAGTCTGATTGACTCAATTCATTTGGTGTGCCGTCAGTCTCATGATGGTCAGAATCGTCAATTTCAAATGTAATCTCTTCAAACCGTCCATGCATTGAAGCACATCCATTTCTACAACATTGATGGAGTTGCAGGTTCTTGGCACCTTGGCTATGTGAAAGATGATCAATGAGGGAACCAGTGGAGGTATGGTTGGAAGCACAATTGTGACATAAGTTTTGATTTGCAAAGCGTGGTGTTTCCTCTATTCCTGGACCTGGCCTCCATTCAGGTACTAAAGAAGCAATCTCCCCATCAATCATGTCTGCTATTTTAGTCACATCTTGGTCTGTAATATCTAGCTCCGCAACCATTTCAGTTGCCACGCTCAATGCTGTATCAGTTTCAATGTAGAATCGGAAATATATGTTTCGGATGCGACCTGGAAAGTGATAGCAACATATAATTGGTTTTAAATTTTCTGCCGAAAAGCAGAAGTTAACAAATCCATGGAAATGAAGTACGAAAATAACAGAAAGAAGAGGCTCCCGAACCTTCTTTATCTATAATTCTGAGTCTCATAAATATACCACCATCATCTCCTCTCTTCCCTTTGATACTAATGCCAACATTTGTCGAATGATCATCATCATGATGCTTGAAAAGTTCAATTCCGGTTGATTCAGCCTCAGCTGAATGATAGCTCCAATCATTTTGGGCTTCATAGCCATAACCATTTGAGTATCCATTACTAAACGAATTACAACTATGATGAAGTTCAGGATAAGGTTGCCTAACCAAAGTTCCCATGTCATCGAGTTCCCAGTAATCTGGTGTACTCAAATCGGACTGACCATCATCGATCTGTAGAAAAGGATCATTTAACAACTCCCTCGCAGAAAGCCTAAGAGAGACGGTAGCCAAGCATTTCTCAACAAACTGTTGAACCTCTGGATCCTTCACTTTGTACAAAGCATCCGGTTTTTTACCCTAAAGTAGCAAAACATGTCAACGGAATCTAGTCTTTTCATCTAAAGGTATAAAGCATATCAATTAAACAAAACAGAGAGTGCTCTTACAGATATAACTTTCTTGTAAATCTGAGCAGGATGACTGCATTCACTATATGGATATTCAAATGTCACCATTTCCAAAATGCACATTCCAAATGAATATATATCAACTAATTCATTATATGCCTCTTCATACACTTCTGGAGCCATGAATTCAGGAGTTCCTGAAAAAATAGAAACACCGTATAGATACAGGAAATCTCCCTCCATCAACCAACCCCATCAGATATTCCAAACTAGACTATTGAGGGAATCTAAAATCAGATGCAGTACAACGTCTAGACTGGTTTTTAAGTTGAGATTTTCATAGATTTGAGTGAAGTAAAACATACCAACACAATGAGCAGCATGTGATTTGCTAAGGATTGCAGCAAGGCCTAGATCCCCAATCTTCACTTCTCCTTGGTTACCATTGACAAAAATGTTGTCACACTTGAGATCTCTATGGATCACCGGAGGGTCAAGGCTATGTAGATAGAGAAGTCCTCTCAAGATCTGCCTACACCAATGCTTCACTGCTCTGATGTTAACTCTCCTGTGCTTTAGCCTATACCTATCAAAAGCCCAAAACAAAGTAAACATCTAGCCATCAAATCACAATTCAACATACACAAGTATTAAAGAGATTTTTTTTTTGACAAATCTTACTGTCTCAAAGTCCCAGAAGTGAACATTTCAGTAACAAAGTTGATGTTTCTGTTAGCAGGATCAACCCAAGAAGTGTAGAACTTCATAATATTCTTGTGCTTCAATGTCTTGAGTAGGTGAATTTCACAGTAAAGCCTCTCAAGATCTTCAGGACTTTGCAAAAAATCATTAAGCTTGACTTGGTTCCAAGCAACTTCAATCCCTTCATACTCATCAAATGCTCTGTAACTGCTCTCACCAAAACCACCAACAAAGCTCACAAATCAGTCAACTACCCACTTTTCAAGACTCATCAAACCACCCAACAACCAAAAATCTCAAATGGGCATGCACAAATCCACTCAAAACAATCACAGATGTACAAACATCAAACAAATCTCAAATGGTTATCCAAATATATGCATAAAAATCAAAACTTTGGATTCATACACTGTCTTCGAAGCTCCTTTGCCAAGGATTTCATTGTACTGCAACAACAACCATTACAAAAACAAAAAAAAAAAATCAAAACTTTAAACTCAAACAAGAGATTGAAACAAGCATAGAGATGTATATACATATATATACATACTCTGCCATATCTTCCAGTTGGATCAACCTCAACAAACTCAGAGTCATCAGGCTCAAGATGTGTGAGACCATTCATTCTCTAGAAAGAACCAAACCAAGAGGTAAAAATGTAATCTTTTATCAATATTTCTTCTCCTTGACTTCTTCTATGTTATTATAAGATTTCCTTTTGTGGGATTTTATTTATTTTTCTTCCTCTTGTGGTCTGACAGAACACACAACCAAGAGTGATACAGACGAGGATTATGAAATATTGGTGCTAGTTTTTCCTTATTTTTTCTTTTTTCTTTTTTTTCTTTTTTCAATAAGTTGGTCTTTGGACAGCAAAGAGAGAAATAAAAAAAAAAAGAGATGGGAAAGGATCACCTATTACAGTATCTTAACATGAAATCATGAGTAACACAACAGAGAGGAAGAGAGAGAGAGAAAGAGTTTTACAAGACAATTTTTTGCAAGACTGCCACATTTTAGAGGACATACACAAACCGAACCACCCAACCCACCAAGAGGCAAAGAACATGACAAATACAGTGAAAATCATGAAAAAGAGTCTCTCTCTCTCTTCGGTGTCTCGTCTCGTCTCCTAGTCATAGTGTCTTGTATAAAAATTTGGAAAGTAGGCCCGCAAATAAGCGGAAAAAAAAATTAAAAAGAAAATGGAGTTAAACTGGTATCAAACATGGACCCACTTGAGCGTTTAATGCTCAAATCTGGAGAGCTTAATTATATATTAAAAATATTAACTGGATTTTATTAAAAAAAATAATGATAACAGGATTTAGATTTTTCCTCTACTCATTTTTGGGTAAGAAACAATAAACGCGTAATTTGACTGTTCTTTTATTGAAGTGTTTGAATGACTAAAATTAAAGAGAGATGCACGCCGACCCTAGTAGGGCTGATTAAATACTTCATTTTATTCTATAAAATTAAGAATTTAAATCTTATTTTTATTTAAAAATAATTTAAGTAGTTTTCTCTTAAATTAATATCATCTATCATAAAAATATATATATAAAAATAAACGATTAAAAATTTAAAATTAAATAGAATGAAGAATTTAGATAAAGGAGAGTAATTTATTATTTTATTTTGTTTTGTTTATTTAGTTTTACTCCCTCCCATGAAAATGATTTAAATGCCTATTTTTCTAAAAATATTTATATGATAAAATTATTCCAAGAAAAATTATAAAAAAGAACAAACATGTATTAGTAAAACAATTTATTTACTTATAAAACTTGAAATATATATATTTTAATTCTAAGTTGACAAAATGAACACAAATCCATAAATATTTTTGAGAGAAAATCTAATCGAAAAAAAAGTTTTTATGAATCTTATGAGGGTGTCTATCACTGTTTAGTAGGAGTAGTTATACATTTTCTTTAATCTTACGAAGTTAAAGATTTAAGTTTAACTTTTGTCTTAAAATATAAGACATGAGTAGTTTTATTCGGATTTAATCTCTTATTCTCATTCAAAAAAATAATTTTTTAGAATTTTTTAAATGCAACATTATTTACAAAATTTATTTTTTATTCATTTGAATAATAAAAGATTGAGTGATCAATATTGATTGTTAGAATCCTTAAAATAATATCCAATATTGAGAGTTAGGAAGAGCAATAGCTCGCGACACTCTTCATAGAGAGATAAATTCAATTAAAAATTTATTAAAATTTAAAACATTTTAAAAGTATAGATGTATTTAATTTATATTTGAATGGATTTTATTGAAATTTAAATATACTTAATTTATAATTATATAAAATCCAATGAAATCTAGATATATTAAAAAATTTATTAATTGAACATATTTCATTTAATTAATAGATTTAGATAAATTTTAATGTGATTTTTATAAATATATATAAAAAAATTTACCCTTTTTTTAAAGATTTTATTAGATTTCTTAAAGAATAAAATAGAATCAATATAAAGACTAAAATAAGTGAATTTCACTAAAATTTATCAAATAAAAAATTCATCAAATTTTAATAAACTTTAAATTGAATACTTTCGGAATCATTCCTAAGGTCGATGTTGATTGTCATAATCTTTAAAAATGGGATCAAACGGTTGAGAGTTGGGAAGATTTGTTGTGCCATGTGAAAACACTCCACTGACGCAAGCATGACACTTTGAAAATGCTAGACATGGAAATCAACGATGGATCCCGTGATTTACTGATTTTTCTGTAATCTCCATCAATAGATCGTGGCTTTCCCGTAAGTTAAGTGTACCTACGAAAGGTGAAAAATCAATTGTTTAAATAATTATAAAGTTACCATCGACCAATGTGACTCAAATATATATAACATTTAATTAGCATAAAAACCCTTGCTAATGTAAGATTTAAGTTACTAAATTGGAGTTAAGTCGTTTAATTATCATCGCCCAATCTGCCTCAAATACATATAATGTTCGAATGATTATACTATAGATAATATTTCAAATAGTGATAGAGTTTAGTTAAGATTAAGGACTAATAAAATTTTCACTAATAAAGTTTAGTCTCTAACTTAAAAGTTCAATTCTAATGGGTCCGAATTAATCTTTTAATACATTTAACATTTTCATTGCAAATAACAGATAATTGAGTGCCGGAGCTAACTCAAATAATAATCATCAAGAAGTTTTCTTGAAATAAGTTTATTTATGTGCCAATGATTAAGGTTGTGGGTGTTATTACCAAGTTAATTTAGGTGTAAATTGATTGGCATCTTATATAATCTATTTTTTAATAAGAAGTATACAAATATTTATACGAAAAGATCTTTCACCAAACTTTCAATATATATATATATATTGACAACAAAATTTATATTTATTTAATCACTTACAAACCACATGTGCATTCTGTTTTTTGGTTTTACATAGTGTAAACTCATGAAGAATAATATTTGATTGAATATTAATTATTATGTAATTTTGGGAGAAATTAAATAATCTTAATATAAATGATTAATAGGTTCTAATTTTTGTTAAAACCTTATTTAAAAAAATTTCGATTTATCAAAAACCTACCCATCAAATATATTATTGATGAAAAATTAGACCACTCAGATTCATTCAA
Organism: Dimocarpus longan; assembly: GCA_022984855.1. Taxonomy (NCBI): domain Eukaryota; kingdom Viridiplantae; phylum Streptophyta; class Magnoliopsida; order Sapindales; family Sapindaceae; genus Dimocarpus; species Dimocarpus longan. The sequence continues at coordinate 8,222,257 of CM041016.1, read as the reverse complement.
TTTTTTACCATGTTTCTATTGAAAGTAATTGAAATTTCACTTTTTTTATTCCATAACTTATCTCTTTAATATATAATATATCACTAAATCACTAATTCGAACTAAAATATCTACTTTGCATAATAATAATGCATGCGATGTGTATGATTGACAGTAATAAATCTAAATTTTCTGTCAGTTTTAGATATAAATGATTACTTATTAATTGTTCTTAAAAATATAATTATCATTATTTTAATAACCAAAAACTTAAATTGTTCAATTTGCCGGCCTAGGACATAAAAAGGAATCCGAAAAAAGAAAACAAGAGTAAAAAATAATTGGCTTTACTTCTACTATCCTGTTAACATATATAGATAATCTTCGAAGAAATTTAAGTAAGGGTTTCACCACCTTATCCAACTTCCAACCTTACCCATATTAACCTTTTTTGTTAGTTTTGGTAATTCATTATAATAATAAGCATTGCATTTGCAAGACTGAGAAGTGAGGATCTTATTTTTAAATTTTCAATTTAACAATTCAGAGCAGGCGAAGCTTTGTTTAAAATTTTAATCGAATTACCCAATAGTATGGGTTGACTCTTAGTTTGACTAATAATAAAATATTTCAAAGTATTGATCAATGTTTTGCATACAATATAGGTATTTTATATGATTAATTACTCATATTACATTATATATATTAATTTTGATTTTAAACGTCTACTATATATTTTTATCATAAAGGTGTAAAAATAAATTAAGAAAAAATAAATATCCTTTAGAAAAACATTTAAAATGGCTTTATTGAAACACTCATATTGAAAAAATTTTCAAAGGTATCATTTTGTTTCTACTAACTCGGTGTTAATTAATTATTATCAAAAAATTCAAAGCAATATAATCATTGATCAAATCTTGTAAAACGGAATCAAAAGCATACTCGTTTATGTACCGTGAAAATTCTTATAGATCATTTGAATTGTTCAATTGGTTAGATTTCAATAATATAAACGAAAATGAACCTCAAATCACAGTGTGATACCTTGTTATAGTATTTTCTCTATTTTCTTTTTTATACTGTGTTTGCTCAATATGTTGGTGTGTTTGTACAAATGTTATTCAAAGAGTTTTTAACCATCATCTCACTTTTCCCACTTACATACACAGATATATTAGTGGAAAAAAACTGCTTGTAACTACCCATAATTGCTTTGGAAGTTATTCAATCAAATCCAAATTGATTTGGATATTGGGTCGGGTTTGGGTCATCTTGGTGGATTCGACACATGATCCGAAAAAATAACCCAACATATTGCATATGAAGTAGACACAAAATATTCTCGATCCCATTTCAAAATATATAATAACATAATCAACACTAAAAAAATGGATTATCATTTGATTAGACTATTTACCTTTTAATTACAGTACTTTGAATTAATATCGAGCTTATTGGCTTATAACTCTTATTCCATTTGTATACCATTATCTTTTAGAATTTTATGTATTTAATTATTTGAAAGAATGAATTTAATATGATCTATAATTATAATTGATTGAACAAATTTTATTTTGAATTATCATTTCCGAGTCCACCCACCATTATAACTTTTTCATTAATGTGTGAATAATTTTTCCATCTTTATATGACAGTCCTTTCCCACCTTTTGAAAATAGAAATCATATTTTAAAGTTCTATATCAGTTGATCCTGATAGTAATTTGATATGACATAAGTAAATCAATATATATAAGTAAATCAATATATATATATTGAATTATCATTTTAAAAATGAAATTTATCAATAAATTAGAATACAGCTGGTTGTAATGAATGCAATCCAGTAAACTGCCAAAGTTTGAAAGAGACCGCATGGTATAAAAAACAAGAACCATTGTACTCCTATTTGTGCATATATGGGTTGGTTCATTAATGGCCGCCAAGACCAACTCAATTTGTCATTGTTTTGTCAACCTTATTAACTCTTTGCTTCTGACATAGTGACATATCTAAACCATACCAACCCTGTTGTCTACTTTCTCTATCTCTCTCTCTACAAAATTAATTAAATTTATTAAAAAACAGAAAAAAATCATTTACATTATTCCTAGAAGTATGTCTAAATTAGTAAAATATAAACAAATCTTATGATTTTGAAATTCATTAGAAACTTTATTTGAAAGTTTGAAAATTATTACAGTTAATTTTGAAAAATATTAAAACGCACCTTTGAAATTTCAAAGAAATTATGAAAAACCTCTTCTACAAGTATGACTTGATATACATTTCAAAGTAAACATGTTAGGGACTGCTGACCCAAAATTAAATTGAAAATTAAAAGCCATGAATGATATGTATCCCAAAATAGAAGAAGGTGATTACATTCATTTATGTGAATTGAATCTAGCTCCAACCTTATAGTTAGGTTAAACCAATTTTCATGGAAAATGTTTCCTATCATATAAATTGTCCTATACTTTTCTTTGTTTAGAGAAACAAGGGTTATTTGAAAGGTGATGATAAGTTAATTCCATAACAAAAAAAAGAAAAGAAAAGAAATTAGGTTTTCTAACTCCAAAATATCATAATTGATTAGTTCCAAAATCATGAACAAAAAGAGAGACCAAAAAATGTGTCAGGGTACTAGTGCTACCCAAAAATTGTAAGACACCTAATTTAAGTGGTACAGAGAAAAATTTATTGTCAAATCTCCCCATTTAATGCAATTTATTTTGTCAAAATCAACCGAATTTTAGGTTAAGACAAGACCGTGCAAACCTTGATACGACAACAAAGTACATAACAGTACTTGCTCTACGTAGACATGTGAGAAACTTTTGGCTGAAATTGTAGCCACAATCAGATTCATATACAGAAACGTCACATAATAGTATAATCTTTAATCAATGATGTATTATTTTGAGTCCCTAATGTTTTAGGTATGAAAGTCTCATGGTGAGACTATTCTACGTTAAACACTACTAATTTGTGAATTTAGCTATTCTATGAGTGCCGCCTAGGCCCAATAGCAGAGGTACATGTCAGACCAATAAGGAAATGACATGTGTTGTTCACCAAATAAGCCATCCTTCCTCCGGCCGAAAGAGGTTATCGAGGGTCTATTGAAGATCTTCAAACATGACAAAAGAAGAAATCATTGAAGGAGAGAATTGGCGACCTATGGATCCCTATTGACTAGTAATACCATGACAGGAGTTTAACATACATCCAACATATGTCATTCGAAGACCAATGAATATGACAAATGTCAAACACGTTTACATGCATAGGTACGATAGAAAAGATAATTTTGTCTTCGTATAAAATGTGATTTAGTAGTTCATTTGTAGATAGAAAGAAAATCAAGTGTACTTAGTGAGAGAATGAAATTTAGAGAAATAAACTCTTATTTAAAGTATTAGAGGGTGTCCCCATAATAAACACCGAATCATCCTAATGAAGATGTTCTTTATTTTGCAAATAAGATTCAAGGTTGGAGCCAAGCGAGAGTTAAAAGTCCTTCAAAAGAAGTTTTTCACACAAACAAATATAGTCAATTAGTAATCACACTTCTCTATAAAGTGAGGATCCTAAGTTTAAATTTCTATTCCATAAGTTAAAAAACAAAAAATATTTATGTGTAATCCTTGAAACTACAATATAGCACATTCTTTTGTTTTTGAAATTCATTAAAATCTCTTCAAAATTCTTACATTACCATGAGCATCGGTTGAGAAATGTCGAAAACTTACAATCTATATATAAAGTTATAGAAAAAATATATATATATTCTCTTTCTATTTTTCACATGACATAATTGTGCCAAAACATTTTATTTACCCGTAGATAAATTATGATTACCTTACCGAAAAATTAATACAAATTAATTAATTAGCAAATCTATATTATCTGCTTCAAAGCGTTTTTAAATATCGTAAACATTACTTGCAAAAATATCAAAAACTCGCAATCATCTTTATAAAATTGATAAAAAAATCTCTACCTAAATTTCAAAGGAGACAATCGTGCCAATATATTCTGTTTTGGTTGCAGAAAAATATGATTTACAGGTCAAAAAGTTAAAGATCATTAATTAATGAAGCATAGTTGTCCAAAGAGTAGGTAAATTTTGAAGAAGATGATACAGACAAGTCTCAAGGCTGACGTGGGAGTGCACATGATTAATTTACATGAAAAAGTTCTTGATTTGGTCCTTGCAAATTTGAGAACTATATAGACCTTAAAAAAAGTTGCTTTTATTAATTCTATTAATGTACATGCATCTTCACTTTTCGAATTTTGAGCATGTAATCTGAGTCACACATTTCAACATTGTTCGGCAATATTCTTATTCTTTCAAAATGAAGAAACGGTACTCATGATGATAATGGCTTCTTGAGAAAATTTTGAAGATTTTGTAATTATTATCTCTAAATAATTTTAGGTAATTAGCATATCACATGGAAGTTTTGAAACCAACAAAAATAAAATTAGTTAACTTTCAATCAAGTTTTGAGTCGTATCATAGAATTTGGATTCTCCCTTAACATAGTTTTCACCTCATCTATTTAATACAGTGACATATTAATTGAATGTAATATAATAAAAAATAGTTAATTTTTTTCTCTCTATCAAGCGTACAAATATTTCATTCAAACTCAAACTATTATAAAATAAACAGAGACAACTTTGTATTAAAAAAAAAAAAACTCTTTTGTATTCCTTGTTTGGATTATAATTAGATTTCAAACTAAAAAGCCCACATCAGGATTTTATATATGAGTTTTACTAACTTATTAATTGGATAAGATTATTTATCAATAACAACTCTTGAACTGGTTATAAAGGTGATTATTAAAAAATTTATAAAAGTTATTATTGATTAGTAACGTAACTATATCCAACTAATAAGTTAATCAAATCCATTATATATATGTGTATGTGTGTGTGTGGGCGCGGATGTGTGTATCAAAGACAACTTTTCGTCAATAATATATTGTCTTAATTGGACTATAAATCTCTAATATAATAATAAGAAGTATTAAGTTATATTGTTCTAGAGCAACAAAGATTTGCATACCATCATTTAATAAAAGTGATTAAAGTCCCACATTTGTCTTGAAATCTAATATAAGAATAATTTTCTTTGAATTCAATACTATCTCTCCCACAATTTAAAAAACAAAAAGTTTATATTATTCTAGAAGCCCATTTTACACACCACTCACTAATAGAAATAGTTGAACACTCTTCAAATAACAATAATAATAATAAAAAGTTATATTATTTTAGAAACCCATTTTGCACATTACCCTTTAATAAGAGAGGTTGAACACTCCTTAAGTCCCACATTTATTCTAAAATATAAGATGTAAGTAGTTTTCTCTTAATTTAATATTCTCCAAAAAAAAAAAAAAAAGAATTTCTAGAAGTCCATTTTTTATATAGCTCCTAAGGAAATACAAACAGAAAATTATACAAATTTGTCTTTTTATTAGTTCATGTTGAGTATTAATTCCTTGTATCGGGCTGCCTTAAAAAAAAATCGAAGGCAAGAATGTTACTTTTCTTTGGAAGCAAAAAGTTTGCATGAATCATGATTGAAAAGGAAGAATAAAAACAAAATAATGACAATAGTAAGAAGACAAAGAAATTATTGGTCTACTTAAAAAGAAGAAAAAAAAAAGAAGAAATTATTGGTCCAAGTGACTTCATGAAATAGAACATTGAAAAGAAAAAGGGGAAAACCCTTCGTTTCAACTACTTTGAAAAAAATTTTCAAAACCACATATAAAAGGTCGTTTGTTCATGACTTCTTGATATAAATCCTGCATAATGGCAATTTTTTTTATCCCAGAAAAAGGGGAAAATATTGTACTTTTTAAAAATACCTGTATGTTACTCTATTTAAAACAATAAAATAATAAGTATATTTGAGGAATATTCATTAATTATTCGACCATTTATTTAAATATTATTTAGTTTAATATCGTCTCTTTCGATCTTAACATATTCAATTTATTATTCTTTAGATTTTTTGTTAATATTTTGTTAAGAAACTTCATGAAATAGATATATACAAGGAAGAAAAATGACATTTGTTTCAACTACTTTGAAAAACAATTCCAAAAACAAATATAAAACACATTTTTTTCCTCACCTCTTGTGATATTCCTCCAAAATAGCAATTTTTTTTTTTTTTTTACAAATAAAAAAGGGAACTTATTGTGCTTCTACTTAATAAAACGCAAATATTTCATGACTTTTGACTTTAACCTATTACTTGCTTTATGGACACAATAAAAAAAGAATAAGTAAATTCCTGGAATATCTATTAATCGTTAGATCATTCATTTAAAAATGGTTTAGGAGGGTGTATTCAATCATGACTTTGAAATACTTCCATAGACATTTTTAAATGAATGACTTTTGTAGAATATCATAGACTGCTAATGATTTTACAGATTCATGAAAGATTCTCACAGACTTTTATAAAACTTTTTTCAAAAGACTCTCCCAAACTTTCATATATTTTTATAGATTTTCACATATTTTCATAAACAAAACTTTCACTAACTTATAATATAATATACATTTTATAAGTTAATAAAAACTATATTTATCATGTCAATAATGAGGAAAAAATATGAAACCTAAAATAAAAGTAAAGTCATCTCAATTACATAAAGTGATAACCAAAACTTTAATTAAGTATTTCATTATTCATTTTATGTTTTCTATGAATAATAAAATCTCTAATATTTATTATTATCAATAATCCTAACATCATTCCATATGTTATATTTCTCATCTCCATGAAAATATTTTCTTTTGACATAATGTAAAAAACAAGTGGAAAACAACTATTAAAACTAATGTTTTACGAAATTCAAGCAAATTAATTTTATGATATTTTACAAATATCAAAATTGATTACCATATCCCAAATATTAACTAATTAAAAGTAAAATTCAAGAAATTTCCCAACAAGTACATAATAGGAATAAAAGTTGAAAAAAAATATCATATGTATAGATTTTATTAAATAATCAAATTCAAAATTTTAATTTTTTTAATAAATCACTTGCTAAAAAATCACCAAATATTAATTTTTTTCTTTTTTATTTGAAATAGAGGTTTTTACTCTTATTTTTTATATAAAAAACAAATATTCTATTAATTAATTTCATCAATTTTAAAGTAATGAAAATTTTCATTTGTACATTCGTGAGTTCTATTTTCATTATGTGTAGACAAAAAACACTAAACTGTTAGCTTACAATATAATCGTTAATAATTATTGTATTATTTATCATAAGAATAATGAGATAATTTATATCAATATCCATCTAGACATTTTTTTTTGGTATTGTATTTATATAAATATAAATTATAAGATGTTTTCCATTCTTAAATTTATTTTACGGAAATCTAACTCCTTAATTTTGATTGAAATTTAAAATCTTTTACAAAATAATAAATTGATTTCCTTTAGAAAAGAAGGGGTCTAATAATATTCAAAAACTAAAAAGCTAACAATTTGAACATAGGAAAAAAAAAATATTGACTATTATAATTCACAATAAAATAGGAGTGAAATATGTGTGTGTGTATATGTGTATTTTTAAAATAAATGAAAAATTTTTATTTATGGGAGATTCAAATGTAAAAGTGATTGTGATGTTTACTTTTATAATCAATAATAAAAGTCTACAAAAGTTTTTAAGAAGAGTGGAGGAAAATTTGTGGAGTTTGATTATTATAAATTTAACATAAAAGTCTACAAAAGTCATTAAAAATTTAAATTCTATAAAAGTTATTGACATTTTGAATACCTCATAACTTTTATAAATTCTTAAAAAGTTTTAATTGAATATACCATAACTTTTATATATTTTTTAAAATCATTAAAAGTCTATATTACCACATGATTTTTATAGAATGTTTAAAAGTCTGTATTAAATACACCTAAATTTTTAAACTCTATAAAAGTTATTAAAAGTTTAAATCGAATACACCCCCTGGTTAATTCGGTCACTTTTTATCCTAACACATTCAACTAATATTTCTTTTTTGGGTTATATTGTCAACTAAATCGAGTTAAATCCAACCTTTCAGACAAAAAAACAGACCTTATAAATTGAAAGGTTCGACATATAAAATCATTATGTTTGTAAAAGAAAAGTCGAAAAGTAATTGAAGGAATGAGATGTTGTATGAGGAAATTAATCGAGTTAAAATGTCCCTTCAGAGGGCAACAAAATTGGAGAAAATTAGCTGTCAAGTGGGGGGGTTAGGGCACAAAAACAACAAGAATGGATCGAGAAAATTTCACATGTACCAAAAAAACCAATGCAATTTCTGAAACACAAAATAATGTGTGTTCCTATTCACTGCTTAAAACACTTGTTTTAGACACAACATTTGCTTTAAAAACTCTGGTTTGGTGGGGCATCATCATCCTTGGAATCAATTAATATGTTTGGTTAGCTTTTGCTTTTGATACTGAAACTTGTTGGGAGAGAGTCTTGACTCTAATGGGTTTTCTTCGAGTACTTGAATTGATAATGATGTTCAAATTGGATTGGCCTTATCTTGTGTTTGGGGGTTGTGGGTCGGCGGGCGTGGGTTTGTTTCGTCCTATTCATAAGTTTGTATATGATTTTTGTCAAAGATGCTGTACTAGTGCTTTCATTTTAGTTTCAGACGTTCAATACTTTAAATCTGTTTGAATGTCAGATTTCAATTATTGAATGTGGAGCGTGGTAGGTTGTGTTTTTAGATATGCTTCCCTTAGCATGTGCCAGGCTTGATGCTTCATAGCTGCCAAGATGTAGCCGCAATTTTCCCACTACATTGTGGGTTACCTTTCCTGCCCCTTTTTAGGCATCTTCCTTCCGCCCACTTCTGAGACACCTAGTTTCGGATTATTCATTAAGGGTTATTTTTTAGTGTGTCCTAATCGAGAGAAGCCGATAATGGTACATGTATTTGTAATATGTTAAAAACAAAAAATTGAATGCAATTTATTCTATATATAATGGGTTTCACATTTTAATATCTAAATCTTAATAGAAATTTGGTTTACAGTAATTGTTTTGGTAAAATCTAATAATGAAAGTAAATTAAGATAAAGTGATAATATTTTCATGTATCAAAGCTGTCTATCGATTGAAATTTTTAGATTTTATGGCAAAATTTAAATGTTCGCGTAATTAAACTCTATGTATCCTCATTAACAGTTTTTAACTAGTTAAATTGCACTTCATTATTTGAACAATGATTCAATGTTCTACACAAACTGTAGAAAATTATGAAATATTTTCTTTCATCATTCAGATAATATATTATCCAACGGTTGGTATCTTCAAATTTGAATTTTAACAATATTCAGAATATCGATGTATGATGAAACTTATATATATATATATATATATGTGTGTGTATAACAGTTTTAAACTAGTAAACTTATTTACCACAGAAACACCTCTAATCACACTACTGACTATTCAAAACACCTAGCACTCCTGTCTCTCCAATACCAACAAAATACAAAACCAAAATTTTTTAAGATCAATATTTTCTTGATCTTAAAACATTCAATGTAAAACCATTCTCGGATTTGATTCCATAATTAACTTTCAATTTTTTTTATTTAAGTATTTATTTATTTATTTTTTGGGTTTTCAAGTCATCAGCTTCTATGTCCAGCAACTTAATTTTTTAATCTTGATTAATTTAATAAACTTTCTTATCGTACTTGGTTTGCGTATGAACTTTTCTGGTTTAAATTAACACTTAAACAAAAGATTATTTCAGTAGGGTAATTAAGTAATAATAAAGAATCAAAGTATTCAAACAACTTGTTTGACTGGTTATCATTTGATTCCGTGGATGCCGTACAAACAAATGGTCAAAAATATACGAAAGCACTTAACATGATCCCCAAACAAAGGCGAACCCACTTTCAAAAAATAATAATAAAAATAATAAAAACAAAGGCAAGCCCAAGCACCCACTTAGGATACTCCAATCCAGTTATTTGCAGTTTTTAATTCGCTCCTAATTTCTTTCAAAGAATTTTGATATTAATGGCCAGATTTCCTTTTACCAAGTTCAGTCAAAATATTTTATGTAGACTCCCTGGAAAATTTATCGAAATTATACATGGACATTGCCTAAAAAATATAAAAATAAACATAGACATCTTAACATTCGATATTATATATATGATTCGAAAATTTATCCCAAGATTTATCAATATTAAACACTGACTTATTGATATTAAATATCTTATGTGCAATCAAAAAATTTACTTTCATAACAATAAAAGGTATCTACATGATCCAAAATATTGGAAGATTTTCACCTCACAAGTATTTTTTTATAACTCTTCACAATCACTTAACTCTGAGAGTAGGTGTATCAAATAGCTGCAATTAATTATGCTTATTGTGGTTACTTTAACGCTAATAGATTGTTAATTTCTTGAATAATATATCTTTATTTTTTTAAAAGAAAAAAAGTAAAGAGTATAATTCTTTTGATTAAGAGAGACCAATGTAGAGATTACTTTAAAGGCAGCAATAATACTGAGGATTAAGATAAATTACTATGCAGATTAAGAAAAATAAAACCACGTGTATGATGTAGAAAGTAGGGATGATTGGGTGGTATAAATCCACTCTTTATCAAGCCTTAGGTGCTTGATTACAACGCACATCTCACTTGATATGTAGATAATTTTTTTATTTATGTGGGTTGTCATCTCCCATTTCTGAGAGTAAATATCTTATTCGTGCTACAGAGTTTTATTTCAATTAATTTCAATAGTAATAGGGCCTGGTAAAAAAACCATGTGTATGATTAGGGTAACACGATTAATTAATTAATTAATTTTATTGTTTGGTCATGTTCCATCATCATGAGTAATTCGTAATTAAGGCAATAGAAATCTTTCTCCTTTGTTTGGTTTATTATTATCTTTCAAATGAATCAAACGGTGATGACTAAAAAAAGGAAGAAAATAACCAGTTAAAATGGAACAAACGGAAAAAATATTAAAAATTCTAATAGTGTGAGCTTTATAGCTTAAGCTAACCATAACAAACTAAAATAATGAACTGCTCCAAAATAAGTTGTTAGAGTGGCCATCAACCCGCTTGTTTAGCAGCATGAGGTAGGTTCAAGCACCTACCACGTTAAATGTGATAATTTTTTCACTAAAAATGTGAGTCCACCTCTCTCGTGTTTTTTAGAAACAGTTGTTTCTTATTTATTTCAACGTATAGACTGGTAATTGCAATTGATAATGAAATTATTCCTCGTGGGGTGACGACTTGTGCGAATTGTCATTAATACCTGATGAATTTGACTCTATTTATTTATTTAATCAAAAAAAAAAATAGGCTATAGACTTTTGGATTGAACAGAATTATAATAATATAGAGTTGATACCGACATTAAATTTGCAATTTTTGTTTTTTATTTCTCTAAATTGTTTTCTGGTAATTTTTAATATGCAAAGGAACCAGTTTGGCAATAAGTCGCACTCAATTTTTCTTTTTCCAATTCTCTCGATCAGTCTTTTTCTACAAAGTTGGTTTCCAGAATACAGCTATATATATTCATGATCTTTGCATGTTTGATTAGGCTGTTCTATTCGAAAAAAAGAAAAAAGAAAAAAAAAAAGTTTCTTTGATTTATTTTAAAATTTCAACTTATTCATACAAGCTTCCGTAGTCGAACTTGGACATATAATGGGGCAAATTTATTTTTAGGCCAAAAAAAGAGAAAACCGTTTTCGGCCCAAATAAAAATGTTAGTCTTTTTTAAGCCAAAACAAAACTTCAATTGTATTCAATCAGTTTAAATTTTTGCAACATTTCACATAAATAAAAATTCATTAACATGATGTAGGTGAATTTTCATCTTGTGAAATGTTGTGAAAAATTAAACGGATAAAAAATATTTAAGTTTTTATATAAAAACAATTTTTTTTTCTATCTATAACAATTTTTGTATAAATAAATGAAATTATCTTTAACCGTTTTTATATTTTGTGTTTTATAATAAAAACGATAGTTAAATTCTTAACTTCTTAATATTAAAAGAGGTGTTCAACCACTTCTACTAAAGATTATGTATAAATAATCTTATACTCTCAAATATTCGGTAAATATATAATTGTAATGTTGTACTTTATTTATCTTTCTTTATTTTATTTTTTGTGCTGAGCACAAACAATTAAAGACTACATTTAAAAGTAATATAAATAAATAAAATCTAAAAAAAAATCAGCCACTAATTCTTAACTTGATAAAAATATCATTAGATCTAATGTGTTCAGCATAAACATTAATATTCTAGATGATCCTAATCCAATTTTTAAAAGGGTTGGAAGCTAGGAAATTAATTGAAAATCAAAGTTGGAAAAGTTCCATTTATTTTTTTGAGACACAAAGAAAAATCCAATTGTGTGGTTGACTGGTTATTTAATAAATAATAATAACTATAAAAAAATAAAAATAAAAAATGTGTTGGCATGTGTGGTGTTTGGAGGTTGGGATGCATTGATGTATATTCCACATGCATACACATTCCTAACAAGTAGGGATCCTATGCCTCTTCTAATTTTGACTACATATTTGCTTTTATTAGTTTATTTTCACGAAATTCATTATTTCTATATTACTTTGTCATATATTTTTGGAACCTAAATATCTAGATCTCATACTACTCATGTATATAATTAATGTGATGACGTTAGTTATATAAATAATTCTATATTTTTCTATATACTTTTCATAATTATATTTCTTTCATTAAAGAGCTTAGGGATTTTAGTAAAATTTGAACATTGAATTTCCTTCAATAGATCTAACGGATACATTAATTTTTAATTTTTATTCTTTTAATTTAAGTGGAAAAAAACAAAATTAATCTCATTTCTTGGAAGCATCTATGGCTACTTAACATTCAAATATTTATATATTAGAGAAGGTCGACTTTGAGTCTTTATGTCAAAAAAAAACGTAACATCGTATAATAAAAAGGAGAAACCAATTTTATATAATATTTGGGCAGATACAATTGAAATCTGAAACAAGGTATAAACCCAAATATTGAGGCCTTTATAAACCCAGTTCAGTATGTTTGGACAGGTCCAATTCCACTATAATTATATTATGATCACTTCTATCAGAACTAAGCATTTTTTATCCAACGTTTTTCAAACCTTCGGAGATTTTATTTATAATATGTATAGTTATCCACTTTCAAATTGAGATATTCAAAGACAAAAAGAGGTTGGACTCTCATCAAGTTGAGAGTTTGAGTAATCTCCTCCTACTTTAGATCATTAATCTAATAATAATAAAAGAGATATTCATTGCATATCCTCTCTAAACACATATGGTTGTTCAGAAATAGAATCTAGGCCACACACAAGTACATTCATAATTTCGATAAGTCCTTAAATTTTTTTAACATATTTAGTATTGGCTTTTAATTAAAAAATATATATATTCACTTAATTTTGGGTGTTTTTAGTATCATGCTTAAAACTACTATTTCATTTCTTAAAAGGAGCTACTAATTAATATAAAATTAAAATAATGAGGAAGAAACTGTTTTATGTTTTATATTTTTTTTCCAATATATAATTTGAAATACATATATGAAATTCTTATTATGCAAATAAATCATTTGAAATCCTTGAGTTTAAGGTTTAGGTCTTGTAAGGCTTGTATGTTCGTATCAAAATTGTTTCGATAGAAATAAACAACCTTTTCAATGAGTGCTATGGAGATTTACAAAATCATGCAACTCATGTTATGAATAAAAATGCGTGATTTGCATGAATAGAAAATTCATGCAATAACACAAAATTGTTCCCAATATATCGTTTTCAAATATATTCCTTTTATTGTTAAAATACTAAGGATTATATTCCTTTTATGAATTCAAAAACATTTGTGAAAAGTATAATTTATTAAATTTTATATTCAAGGATTTATGAATATAATGAAGAAAAAATACAATAATTTATGCCAAGTAAATAATATATTAAGCCTATACATTAAAACAACAAAAAAAAAAAAAAATTGTTTAAGAGAGATATAATATATACCAAAATTGAAATCCTATTAACATTCAAATTCATATTTCAAATTTGTTAATTACTAAAGGAAAATTGTGCAAATTATAAGATTGGGATAATAATAGTCAATCATAATAATTAATACATTACTATATTTTCATTATCTTGCCACATATACAAATAAATCTAAAATTTTTTCCACTAATACAAATTCTAAGCAGTACAACAGTCATATCGAGGAATCTGATCTAAATTGCTGGATGCATAAAATTAAGTGAAGTATCCCATATCAAGCAAACGGCACCATTTCTTGACTCGAACCACACCACGACGAGTGCTTGAAATATATTGTTAATGGTTTGAACCTGACGTATTTTGATGGTTGCCAGACTAATTATACAAACATTTTTGAAACTTTGTACAAAATTTACGCATCCAAGATCTTTAAATATTTCTTATCAACTCATTATTTTATTTATAATTGGTTTTCTCCAATATCTTATAATTTCTAAAGAATAAATTGATCTAAAAGTTCTATAACAAAATTGTTGTAAGACTAAAACTAGATTTTTTTTTTCAAAGATCACCTTCTTCCTCCTTTTAACTCTTTTAAGTGCTATAGTCACCTAAAAATGCAGCGTTAGAATGAGATGACATTCACATTAAAACAAAAAAAAATCATGCAAAATTAATTTGTATTACTTGTAATGAATATAAATTGCATGACTTGAACATTTATTTTTCAAAAAAAAAAAAAAACCCGAAAAAAATAAGGTTACAGTTTGAGATTGAAAATGCTAAAAACAAGGTTACACCATCAAAACTGTAGCACAAAATTGCTAACCAAAACTTCTAACTTAATGCCTCATCAATAGTGAAGACTTCCTTAATTATAGATAACTAATTGCCATCTATTTAAACCCAAACCAAATAAATTAATTATAAACAAACATTTTATACAAAATCGAAACTGAATTGAAATCAACCATTAACAGTTTCACTTGTAAACAAAAATGAACGTAGGTTTTCTTAGTGGCTCGACCTTGACGAAATTTATCGAAGATAAAGACGTGTTTGAGAAATCCGTGAATGAATATTTCAAGCTGGTTGAAGCTTCAGGTAAAGGAGGGTTTTCACAAGACATGTTTCGTGAAAGATTTGGTGGGTTCTTCGTTCAGGAAAGTGATCCACAGTCAAAAGAAGGGAGTGAACGTGCTTGTGATTACATTTTCCAGAAGTTCGACAAGGATCAAAATGGGAACATTGATCGCGAAGAGTTTGGATCCTTGTTGAGAGAGATTATGGTTGCAATGGCTCAAGGTCTTGGCACTTCGGTCGGTTTGGTGTATCTTGATCGAAATGGCCTGCTTAGCAGAGCCGTTAAACATGGATTGGCAAAAGAGTAGATGGGGATTGAGAGAAATTTTTTTGAATATTGTATAGCATTAGTATCACATGTAGGGCAATGTACTTGAATAATTTTTGTAACACTGGGTAGATTTTTGTATGGATTTTAATGTCAATTCTATTCTTTTTTTTTTTTTTGTTCAAATTGATATATACTAGACACATCAGAAGTTTATCGAAAACATTATTAATCAGGAAAACATATACCCTTCTAAAATGGAGGGAATTCCCTGTACATATTTGTAAAATTGGCATTATATGATTTGAATTTTCATCACTGACATGGATAGGTTGTTGGCTCAAGTAGGAGCATACAATGAATAGTTATAAGATCAAATCTTCCACAGGTCTACCATCAACTGTTTATTCTTGTGCAGGATTAGATCAAAATATAATAGGTAATGTATAATCCAGTAATTAACCAATAGATCTTGTAAGGTTGCATGATTTCTTTAATGAATGTGTGTTTGAATATATTTTAAATTGATATCAGTTTAGCTGTGCTGAGGTTACATATCTGAAAAGAGGTAAGTTACTTGCTTTCTAGCTAATTACCTAACCAAGTTACAGCATCATTGATAACTAATCAGTCTTTAAATTGGTGTCCAAAGTCCAATTGTCTATATTAGAAAGCAAACTATAAGCTATGAATTATAATAGACAGCTTCAAACTTATAGGATTATGAAATATATAATTTATATAAAATTCGTGTATGGATATCATTACCATGAAATACTTTGAATATTTCTATAGGGTTCTAGGTCATTGGACTTGTGTAGGTTGAAACTTGGAATGCATGGTATTTGGCTTGGAAACCGGGATTTGTCATACATATGCTTGACAACATCCAACAAAAAGCAACATCCACTATGGGAAATTACATTATATATAAGGAAACGAAAACATTGTTAGAATGAATTTGTTAGTGTTTCCAAGTTCATCTTACAACATAACATTTAGGTTTATGAACAATCAATCTCAAAATATCGTGCTTTGGCAACTAAAACAATTTGTGGCACTGAATTATGTGACTGTATAATCAATAGTAGCGGATCTAGAAGTTCATGTTAGAGGGGGATACTTCAGGATAATGACACTAACAAAAATTCATGTTAGATGAAAATGAAATTCTTTTGTTGATAAGTCTCTCATATTTATATTAATGAAATTATATATTTAAATTATGATATATACCGAACCAACATTAATAAGATTATAAAGTCCTGTTATGTCTCATATTTACCTAATCTCATAAAATATGAATTTATTTTGTGACCTTGAAAACAAAGATAATTAAAAACAAGGATGGTATTTATTCAAAAATACATTTAACAGTATCAAAATACGATTTATTGATTCAAAATAGAATGAATTATAAAAAGAAAAAGAAATAATTTTAATGTAACCAAATCAAATTGATATGCTATGGTTTATTGTTAACATCGAAAAATGGTTTCCTTAGTCAACGAGGTTGTTTTTGGGCCCAAGCTGCAGTTTCGGACGGATAACAGAATGCATACAAAGTAATAAGAATGAGGAAGAGAGGTTAGAGGCGAGGAGGAGGAAACACAGAAAATTTTTAGAGTGGTTCGGCCCAAAAAGATGCCTACGTCAACTGTTCATTCTCTCACTATTTCGACAGAGTAACGATACTTAGAGAATTCGGGGTCCTTTTACAGTAAAAATTGCCCCCTATTTATAAAGGAAGGGGATAATGCTACAGTAAAACATAATAAGACAAAAGTAAACAGTTAACTACAGTTACACTGACAGACAACATTTAATGCGCCGAAATATCAATTAATGCAGCTGACAGTGCATTAAATGTGGCCGAATCCATCGCATCTGAGGTCTACCCAAGGGAGATTTCTGATGACTAGGTCGGATATGCAATGATGGGTTATCAAAATCACGATCATAGCTTCTGGCGGATATAGCGTGCATGGCAAGTCTTGGAACTGTACTCTGCATGGTGTCGTTGACTTCTGTTGACCCGAGACTCTTAGGATCGGGGCGGATTGATCCTCCGGCAGACTGAGTACCTGAGTTAGCTGGGAGAATAAGAGGATCTCTGATAAGTCTGGTTACTTGGAGAGTCGGAGAGGCGGATCATGAGTCGGCATATCCGCAGCTAGTCATGGCAGTGAGGCGGGCGATATCGCGAGTGAAGGAGTCGATACGCGGCCACGCTCAGAGATCAACGATCAGCTCACCAGACCGTCTTGGGCGAGAAGGACTTGTTGAACATTTCTGACGGATGGCTTCGCTTAGGGAATATCTCGGTCTAGGCAAGATTGACGGAGAGGCAGTCGGCCGGTCATGACGGATAATCTGGCGAGCAGGCTTAGCTGTCACGAATGGCAGCTAGCGGCAAGTCTGAAAGATAGCTAACAGCCAGCGACAAGAACCAGTGGTCAAACTTCAGCAAATAAAGCTGACGGAGAACACGACGATCTGAATGGCGGAGAAAATAGCGGTCACAGCCAGCTTTCAGAATAGGTGGTCTGCGGTCAGAATGAGCGGTCAGGCTGGGCGATAGCGATCAGTGGTCACAACAAGCGCCCACTAACGGGCCCCTTCTTCAGGAGAATGCACTAGATGGGTGGCGGATGATTGGGCTTCTGGGCCGTTGGGCCTGCACTGTAGATCCGTCTGAGCTCGATTATTCTGATCGCTAATTTATCCATAACATTTATTAAATTGATTAAATTTTTATGCTAAACTAAATGTATTAGAATTAAAACACATTAAGAGAAATGATAATAACCCATTAAATATGATTTTTTTTTTTTAAAAAAAAAAATTCCATAGTAAAATCTATCTATTTTTAACCCACAGTCACAAATTAAAATATAAAATGACATGTTTTTATTGAATTTGATTAGAAGTACAGATAATATGTACGCTATACTTGTCCTATTGAAAATTTTCCTTCTTTTCACATATTGCAAAAGCCTTCCTTAGATGTAAAGTCTCACAAAATTCATCATATATTTCTGTATTTCAAATATCAAAAAAAAAATCCGTAGTTTAGCATGTATATATATGTGTGTGTGTATATATATATATACTGACAGTCATAATATCCATGCCAAGTTTTGTTAAGACAGCCATAACATATACTGCTCAATCCAAGACCAGTGAACTGTGAACGCAACCCAAAAGTTCGAATCTCGAGGCCCCATCTCCGGTTCCCCTTTTGAGATGGCAAACAAGATGGAAAGAAAGTAATAATTAAAAACAAAGAGGGGGGTTACAACACAGGAGAGCTCTTTTGAACAACAGAAAAAGAAACAATTATTATATAACAAAAAGTCATGATTTCTCCAATTTGTGATCAATGACACAACTACAAGAGAGAAGAGAGATTATCAAAGTCTCCAGTGCAACACAGCTCATTGAGTATAGAAAGCGAAGACTGAAAAGGAGTGTTAAATTATAATGCATGTCAATGGCGCAAATCAAGGGAAGATCGTCAAGGAGCCCAACAACATTAATTTACGTACATAAACAACATATCATGAACAACGACTATTAAAGATTGGCTAATTGGGCAATTTATAGCAGCAACAACTGCTGATGATGATGATTGTGATGATGGAACCCTCCTTGTGTTCTCATCATTTTCTACATTTAAAGCACCCACCACCACCTCATCTCCACCACCTCTTTTAAAGTTTAGGTGTTGTCTGGTATTGCTTTCAATAATTTATTTTATAAATTGAATATTTGAATATATATATATATATAAGTTCATTTTTTAAGACTAGTGAGAATATTTGGAATTGAGTTAGGGGTGATTTAGAGTATTGTTCATGAGAAACTAAAATTCTTTATATTTCGCGATATATAAATATGATTAGTCAACTAAAATTAGTGATTTCATCGTCCTAATGTTTAAAGTTGATAAAAAGAGTTGTATTATATATTTCACCTTGTATATCAATTAGTGATGTGAAAATTTGATCATATAGCATGCAACGAATAAATTAAATATAAGACAAATGAATCAAATTAATTTTTTATTTTTTTTGTGGGAAGAGAAGATTAAATTCATAGAAAACTACTCACACTTTATGTTATAAGATAAGAGTATGACTTGAATTATTAACCTTTTAGAATTAAATGAGGTATTGAACAAATAATTTCCAATACTGCATCAATTTATCAATTGTCATTTCATAAATTGACTTAATTAGTAATTTAGTGCCTAGTTGGGATGTCTAATATTGATGTGTATTAATCTAAAAAATAAGGTCAAAAATGTTAAAATCATAATTTCTAACATGTTATATATAATTGATAAAATTTATATATTATAAAATTGACCTATATATAAATTTTTAGAAAGAAGTTGTACTAACTTGATCAAATCAAACCCTTATAAGCTACTCCAATAACTTGATCAAATCAAAAAGCAAACCACCCATCAATACAAAAACGAACTTTCAAAAGCCTCCAAAAGCCTCCCATTCACTCCCATCTCTCTCTCTATCTCTATAAACACTGACTTCTTTTCTCTCTCTCTCTTAACAAACTTCTTCAACGTTTCAAACTGAAACACAATGTCCTCCTCAACACAACACAAACACAAACACAAACACAACCAAGCAGATTGATTTTAAGCTCATATTTGGAAAACACAATGATCCCAGCATGTTTCAGCAACCCCAACACACTGTCAAGAACCTCCCATCATCATCATCATCATCATCAACAACAAGTCCCTCCTCATCATCAAAACCTCATCACTACCATCTACCAAACAAACATATGCAACTCACCAACTTACCTCACACTCACTTGGTCCAAAACCCTATTCTCTCACTCCCTCACTGTCTATGCATCCGACTCCTTCTCCATCACCATCTCTCTCCACCCATCAACCTTCCCCTTCTTTAGAAACCGGCCTGGCTCCAAATCCATCTACTTGACCCACCACAATTATCAAAGAATCAAGCTCTATTGGGACTTCACTAGGGCCGAGTTCTCCAAGAACTCGGCTGAGCCTGACTCTTGCTTCTACATTGCCATTTTATGCAATGCAAAGGTGGAGTTCTTCCTTGGTGATCTCCATGATGAGCTGATCAAACGGTCGGGGTTGGTCATGAATAGACAAGTACTTTCTGAGCCAAGCTTGTTGTCTAGGAGAGAGCATGTGTTTGGACACAAGAGTTACATGTCAAGAGCTCAGTTCATGGGCTCGAAACATGAGATTGGTGTAGAGTGCAATGGTGGTGTTTTGAAAGTGAAAGTTGATGGTGAAACAAGCTTGGTCATCAAGAGATTGGCTTGGAAGTTTAGAGGACATGAAAGAATCTACATTGATGGAATTGAAGTAGAGTTTTTCTGGGATGTTTTCAACTGGGTCAATAATAATAACATCAATGGAGCTACTTCTGATCATCATCATCATAATGGTGGAAACCATGACGATGATCATCATCATCATGGTAATGGTCATGGGGTGTTCATTTTTCAAGTTGGTGATGGTGGGGTGTGGCCGGAGATGGTTGGCCCAGAGAAGAGGTTGATGAAGAAAAGCCTGTCCTCGGTGGGGTCCACGTCCACGGTGTCGCTGCCTTCGCCATCCCCGTCGTCCTCAAGCGTGTTGCAGTGGGCTGAGGAGAGCAGTGACGGCGGCCGGAGTTCATGTTCATCTACCAAGTCATGTGGAAGTAATGGAGGGTTTTCATTGTTGTTGTATGCTTGGAGGAAGGACTAAACTGAATAGAGTTAAAAGATCTTGGGTTGAAAACATTATAATGTGTTTTTGATTTGTGATTATTTTGATCTAATTATTTTGTGATGTATAATATAATATATAATTACTTGTTTGAATTCAATTTATCAAATGCATATGTTAGCATGCTATTGGAATTCAAATGCAAGAAATGTTGAAAATGAAGAAAGTTTGATGGCACACAGTTTGATACGTTAACCACTTACAAATTTTTTAAGATAAATTACAACGTGTTAAATCAATTTTAAAACATAAAGACAAAACCTAAAGTTTCTACTCCAACCCACGAATATTTTATAGATTTTTTGTTGGTTAGGCATTTCTAGGTTTAAATGCCAACAAATATGTTAAATAATCGGTTCAATTCAATTACTTTGAATGGCTTTAAAAAAAAATCAATTATTTTGACTACTTCATATGTTAGAGAAACAAATTTAATCGACTCCATTGGCAAGAATATTCGTTGGCCTACCTGTACCACGTTAATTGTTTAATGTGTTGTCTACATTCGACTTTTGATAATATATTGCTTTGGTTTAGGTAGTATTCCACTTCAAACCATACACATTTCATTCCAATAAAAAATGGAACTAGATTAAATTGAAAAGTAAAGAACTATCAGAATCAAGTCCAATGATTTTTTTTTTTTTTTCAAAAGTTTACTAAAAGATACAATTCAATGATCTAAAATTAAAAAAAAAAAAAAAAAAATCGTAAGACTATCTCGATAAGATAGATTAATACGAAAAATAAGAGAAAAAAAAAGATAATAAAAAATTTAAAAGAAAAAGAAATAACACTGTTTTATTATATTAGTTATGAGACAATCTCATAGAAGATTTTATCCAAAATTTGACATTTAAGTCAAATTAATGAGAGTATGATGTATGTGATCAGAATAACTGATATCATCATTAGGGAGAAAAACTTGGAAAAGCCAAGTTCAAAAGGCTAGTGATTGCCCCTCAAATCCCCACATCTCAAAAGCAAAAACCAAGCAATCAAAGCCATCACGCATGCTCTCCCACACCCATCACCACCACCATTACAAGACTCCTCCTTGGATTCTCATATAAAAACAATCACTTCAAACACACAAGCATTGAAAATTCTAGACAGGTACTTATAAGTATGCTTTGCTGTGAAAAGTGTTTGTGGACTTTCTGCGCCAGAACATGAGGAGCTTTCATTACTGCTTTACAAAACCCCCCACTAATATGTCCCTATATCATCATTGCACTGCTAGGCTTCTGCCCTATAAGAACATAGCACAGATTTGCTTTTTCCCCCAATTTGATGAGCATAACGATGCTCAAGTGAGTAATGTCAGTATCATATGATTTGTATTCCTCCATTGTTTATCAGTTAATCACCTAACAAAGCAGCTATATAATTCTTAGCTATGATATAAAACTGGACATAAGAGAGAACTCCAAGCATTGAACATAGCAGTTTTAAGCCTCCAAGGAGTGCTCTAGCTTGCCAAGCTTACTATATCGGCATTATATCTTCACACGTCGAGACCATATTGACTTCCTTTGTATTGAGAATGATACTTACATGAGCTACAGTACCAATTTTATTGTTGCTGTCATAGTTCGAAACTGGTGCTGACAATAGTCATGCATGAATTGTATTTGTGGCGGTAATGGACCTCAAGAAAGTTGTTAGTTTCAATTACTAGGGGTGAATATCTGGCCAATTGCTTCTAGTGCAGAAACATTCCAACTCTCAGCATGCCTAGTAATCTGTTAAATGCAAAGTGGAAAGCGCACGTAAATAGCAGAGATCAGAGCTAGCAAATAATAAGTTCAAACACAGAAGCATCAAAAGCGAAATTTTTACACCTACTTTAAACTCATCATTCAATTCATAGATTGTGTTCCCATCAATAGAAATGAGAGGCCTCCAGGGAAGTTTCAAGTAGGTTCTGCAAATCAGAGAAACTAGCATATCACTTACAAGTTGATGAGGTAACAACGAAATTAATTATAATTTGTTTTGTTGAAAGATGTTTCTTGATATTGAGAAATACAACTGGTAGTATGTACTTCCATCGCAGACATGTGAGGAGTTGTTAGTGTAAGACAAAATCATTTTTCTAGATTTGATGAAAAAAACTAGCAATTTGTTAATATCTAACAGTTAGTGATGCGTAAGGAGAATTTGATAATCATTTGGACAAAGTGAATATATTACCTATGTTACTATGTTACTTTATGAAACAAATAAAATGTCTAAAAAAAGTTTAAAACAACTCTCCCCTACTGCAGCACAAGATATTTCAGATAAATTGCATCTTTTTCATGCATCAGAGACAGGCAGTAGATGAAACTAAGCACCTTAGGTTCCATGTTGCCAGCACAGTATTTGTTTTCGAGTTGATGCCCTGCATATAAGGTCATATTATTAGCTACCTCAAACCAAAACTCAATTCAACATAGGTTGTTATGCAAACTCAAAGTTAAAAAGGAGAAGATAATAGAGAGATCCAAGATCGAGACCTTGACCAAATCGTTGTAACAAGGAATAGCAGAATGCAATAAGATGAACTATGGCTTACACGACTTGGCAAATGAAATGAGAATAAAAACATGGAATGAATGTCAGCTGCGGGTTTTTCTTTTTGTGCTTTTTGGGTGGAGGGGTGACAATCACATGAATAGTGACAATCAGCTACCTTTCATCTGTCTACACAATTTGCAGAAAAGTCGCAATGGCTTTTACTAGACAAATTTAAGTAATCACAATAACACCTTTAGTTTACAACCAATTTAGTGAAACCCACCAAAGTTCAGAGCATTTCATTGAACTGAAGCTACTGAATTATCATCTATAAGACAATAAGCAGAATGGGAAAAACGGCAGGCCTCAATTGGAGCTGCATGCATACTATTTGAAGCTCTAAGCCAAAGCTGCTTCCTCTGGTCCAATTTTCTAAGTCCCTTGAAGAAACCTTATAATCATATTTTAGTTATGTTGAAAAAATACCAAACATAACAAATAGAAGTGATTATTTTCTTCATCTACAACAACTCCTTTCTACACTTCAGGATGGTTAAGAAAACATTGATTTTTCGTGTCTACATGACAGACAATAAAACCAAGAGTAATCCGCTATCATTTAACTCATTACATGAGATCAAGTAGCAATATATGAACCACTCTTCTTGGACACTTGGCCCCGCTTGACTTTGGAAACAAAGTACAATCCAATTCCTCTCTTTCATATATATATATATATATATATATTTCCAAAGGTGACTGCCTTTGATCATTCTTTTGTTATCAATTTTTGTTTACCTGGGTGCCAAAAGCCCTCAAACTTAAGGATAAGCAGCAGAATGATATCCAACTTACAAAGTATACACAGCAAATTAACTTGTCTTTTTGACCTTTTTGTATCATGGTGAAGGAAATCATCTTCCACATGTTCATTTGACACCATGAAGCAGACCACACCATTAGTTCTCTGAGAAACAAACATTAATTGTTTTTCAGAACTTCATAGTTTTAGCTCCCATGCCCCAAATAAACTTGCTAAGATTTAGTAGGTGCAACGTATATGAATGAATATGAGCTTATAAATCAGGATAAAACAAACTCTCTCCAATCAATTCCAACACTTCAACTGATTTCGTAGCTGTGTATGCAGTAGAAAATAAGGTGAGGTTATGGATATATTTTTTCCCAAACCAAAAAATTGACAAGCACAGGCTCAAATAAAGCCACATGCTATACAGTCCATTGGAGGTGAACAATCTGTCAACAGAGTTAATGTGGATTTCTGAATTGATAAATCTTGATCTAAACCAAATCTCATTGCAGAGAGAACAACTACCTTCTCAATCTTTTGCAATTGAATTGATGGAGATTCAAAGAAGGGAACGAGCAATCTCAAGTTACGTGAATACAACTCCGTACCTATATAGCCAAAGACCATAGAAATTAGTTTACCTTTATCACCTCAACTGTCAATACTTCCAAATGGAATTTTGAAACTAAATGAACAAGGGGTTATATAAGATTTAACAAAAACAAACAACAATAAGCTAAATGTACATTCTTATGCCCCTCATCCTGATTCATATTGTCTCCTAATCAATACAAAAACTGTCTTTCTTATCTCTAATGCAGATTGTGAGCAAAACTTACGAGAAGACACAAGACAAAACTACAGTAAGAATGATAGCATTTGATATGCTTAGACACAGTCATAAACATTATGGCAATCGCATGATTCCATATACAATTCATCGAATTAACTTATTTTGGTTACAGATTACAATTTATCAAACTCTAAATACATGCACCACCTAAAGAGAAGTACGCGCATAGATTACCAAAGACAAAATTCTTTCAAAACTACAATTTACAACCATTACAACCTCACACATTAGTCATGTTAGTTACTATCAGGCCTAAAAACTGAAGTCGATAAAAAATGATAAATTATAATCTTTAAGACTTGAGATTTATATTTGACATGTTCCTTGACATGTAATGTGGATAGATGACAGAAGTGATGATAGATGTTGGAAGCACACGCTAATACCTACTACTGGTATAACATATGTACCGAGAATTTGACATAAGGGTGGGGATAGGGGGAGTGGGGAGGAGAGAAGGTTCGGATTAGAGATCTCTAGGTTTTGATACTATGTTAGTTAGTATCAAACTTAACAGTTTAAACTGATAGGAAATGAGCCGAGTATAGCATCTAAAAAAAAGTCAAATGATTAACAATGAACATGACATTAATAATAAACACAAAAGAAATGTTGATCACACAAAAAAAGGACCATGATTCAACTTCTTACCTCGAAAGCTAATAGTAGGATCTTCAAACAAACAATCCTCGACATAAATTGCAGAACTAAAAGTCCCTATTCATTCAATAACAATCCAAACTGCATCAATTCATACAATTATCAAATTCGTAATTTTAATTTACACAAACTTAAGAACGTTCTTTTTTTACCTGTGACAAAATAGGCATTTGCATAATCATACTTGAGAATAGCAACAACATCATCAACACCCAAAACCGGATCCGAATCCGAGTCCGAGTCCGAAATCAAAATCTCATCTTTTCGTCTAAAAAACAGAAAACGAGCAACACAAGCTTCAATTTTGATTTTTTTGTTTAGTCATTTCGTCGGATACTATAGAGACTGTAAAAGGAATGCAAAATTGAGTTAAATTTCTCGCGTTTTCTCAGGAAACAAACGGAAAAGAACCTGTTTTTGTCTGAAGAGGAGAAGAATCTGAGGAGCTCGGTGACTCCACTCACTGCGAGTTTCAAAACTTGTGGACTGGTTGTTTTGTTGTTGTTGCGGTGGCGGTGGTTATGGAGTGAGGATCTGACGGCGTGGAGGCTCCCGGAGAATGAACGGTGGTGATTGACGGTGGGATTCGGTTGACCAATGCACCTGATTCCCGCCATTTTTTAACTCCTTTTTTTATGATAATTTATTATTCTTTCCTTCCGTGTTATCCGCTCACGGGCTCTCCCTGTTCACTTTTTTTTTTTTTTTTTGTAAGTTTTAAATATAATTTTAGTGCCTCCAAAAATTTTTATATTTTCAATGTTATATAATTTCCTTTTTTTTTTAAAAAAAAATTAATGTTATATGCTTTCCTAGGCCAAGAATTTATCAATGTTTGGTAAAATTACATATTATATAAACTGACAACACCAAAAATATAGAATAAAAGGCGCACAGCATTTAAATTAAGATAGATATATAATTTTTTTATTATCTAATAATTTCCAAATTTATTTGATGAATTCAAATTCGAAATTAGAGTTTTTATTCTATTTTTAGGGGTTGTTTGTTTTTTACACTTAACATTTAATGATGCTGAATTTGGTTAATTAAGAGATTTTTGTTTGTTTTTTTAAGTGGTCAAACCACTTAAAACCACTGAAAAAAAAAAAAAACATTTTTGTACTTTTTACTTAATACAAAATCACTTAATGATTTATAAATATATTATTTCAAGTTTATCATTCCTAAAATAATATGTTTCCAAATTTGTTTTAGTTTTATATTATAAATGTTTCTTTTAATACTTTAATAAACAACATTGAAAAATAAAAACCCTAAACATCTCAACATCAATTTTTTTTTTTTTATAGCTGGATTACTATATTTCTCTAATTAAATTCTTATAAGAATCTTTATTGATAAAATGTTTATGCAACAACTTAGAGACCAAATTACAAATCAATTTGTTTAAGTATTTGATTATTTTTGTTTAATTATATCAGAAAATATATATTACTTTACAATTTCAATTTTCGTTGTAATAGTAATTTAATTTAAAACCATTTTATTTATTTTTATTTGAATATATAAATTTAATTGACTGTACTATTTTAATTAATCTTATTTTAATTATGAATAAAAATACTATATATATAAGTTACAATTTCAACTTTTGTTATAATAGTAATTCAATTTAAGATTATTTTGTTTATTTTTATTTGAACATATAAACTTAATTGATTTTACTATAATAATTAATCTTATTTTAATTATGAATAAAAATATTATATATATAAGTGTTTTAATATTTGTTAAATAATTTATTACAATTGTTTGTATCATATTAAATAAAATTATACAACAACTAATAGTAAAAGGATATAAATATCAAATTACTAGTAATCAGATAATTTTAACTTTAAAAAATAAACAATATTATTATACATTCAGAGGTAAGAAAAGAAAAAACAAACATATTAATCAGATTTTAGATTTCAGTCACTATTCAGCTTTCAATCTTCAGCAACACTATTCAATTTTCAGATAAAAAAATAAACGACTCCTTAGAAAATTATAAACTATGACATACAATCATGTAGATATTTATAACAGCTTGAATATTAGATTTTTTAGAATTTATTTGATCATGCAGTCTAACAATTTTATTAACCTTTTATGGGTGAGGGATGTACAAACTCTAATATCAAGCTAGAGCCTTTTGTCAAATTTTATATACTTAAAAGAATTGATTGTTTTATTAATTCAATCAAACTTATAAAATTTTGAAATTCTAATTTTTATATAGAAAACATGGATGATGTTATTATTACTATTTTTTTAGTACATTAATGTTGTTATTATTATTAAGATATTGATAAAATAAAATTTTTTATATGAAATTAAAATTACAACAATTATGTAAGCAAGACAGGAATAAAGATATACATCAAACTTTATTAAAAAAAAATAAAATTACATTGAAATCTTTCAAAAATTAAAAAAGAAAATGTGGATTGAATTTGAATGGACCAAGTACAAGTAATATGAAATATCTTTCCCATCATAAATATCACATTTACGAAAGGCTAATCACCTCACATATCATACATATCAACAAAAATACAAAAATGCATAAAGACAAGAATCAGTCCGAAATCATTAAAGAAAAAACACAACATAACTGAAAATAATAATAATAAATCTTGCAGGAATCTTCACTATAAAAATGTTAAAAAAATATTCTTAATCTCCTATCTTTGCCCTCACTAATCAAGCTTCACACACTCTATTCACTTGACTGTAGTCAACCATGGCCGATACCGACGCACCCGCGGCCACCGCAGCCGCAGAAGCCACCAGGCCACGCAAGATCGTCGCCGGAGCCGACGGATTCGGTGCCGAATTGAAAGATTCTTTGGTCGACCACCTCCGCTCTCTCAACATCGAGGTCGAAGACCTCGGCACCTCGGACTACTACTCCGCCGGCGCGGAGGTCGGCCGCCGCGTCTCCGCCGCATCCGACCCATTGACCCGCGGCCTCGTCGCCTGCGGCACCGGCGTTGGCGTCGGAATCTTCGCGAACAAGTATCCGGGCGTATACGCCGCCACCTGCCTCACCACGGGGGAGGCCGTCAACACCCGCTCCATCAACAACTGCAACGTGCTGGCCGTCTCCGGCATGTCGACCCAGAAAGACTCGGCCGTGGAGATCCTCAACGCCTGGCTCGACACTCCGTTCAAGGCGCCGTGTCCGGCGTCAAATTTTAAACCCTGGGACGACAACATCTCCTGTTTCTTCGACAAGTCGATGAGCGAAACGCCCAAAATCGGTAAAATCGAATCCAATGAATCTAATTCGAATGATTCATCATGTAGTATATGTTGTTTGATCAAGAATAGGGAGTTGAAAACCACGGACATGATTCCTGGTTGTTCAATGAAGATAATTAGGGAGACTCCAACCTCCGCTATTGTTAGGTTCACGGCGGGGAGCGTGGAGCCGGCCCACCATCACACTTATGGGCATGATTTGGTAGTGATGGAAGGGAGGAAGAGCGTGTGGAATTTGACGAAAGGGGAGAGGTTCGATTTGGAAGTTGGGGATTACTTGTTTACGCCCGCTGGGGATGTGCATAGAGTGAAATATTATGAGGATACTGTGTTCTTCATCAAGTGGGATGGACATTGGGATATGTTTTTCGATGAGGATGTTGAGACCGCTAAGAAGGAGATCGAGAAGGGGACCGCATGATGAGGTGAGGGTTTGGTTTGGTTTCAAGTTATTAGTAATGTGTTTGGTGTATGGTATGGTGTATGTGTTTGAATAATGTTTGAATCATGTATAGTGTTTGATAAACTTGACGTTGGTTGCGCTTTGATTCCACGATACTTGTTTTGAGGTTATGTTGATGTTGAATAAAATATCTTGTGATATATATATTATCTAGTAGTTGGTTGTCTTGTCGATATCTTTGTGCTTGTTGAGATTGTAGGTTATCTTTCATGTTTACAAGCAATCAATGGAGATCAAGTTCGTGAGAATCATTCATTCCTACACCTGCCTTACCTAAATAATCTCTATTTGATATTATGAATACATTTCTTATATATTGTCAATAACTAGAATTTAGTGATCATATATGTTTCATTAAATAAACTTGATTGTTAATGTTATAAACGTTTATATGCTTCAAGTGCTATTTAGAATCCATTTAGTTTTCGGGAAACATAAAAACACAGAAATTCATCAGATTGAATGCTGTAACACTTTAGAAGCAGCAACATGACATGAATGAAAGCTAAAGCAAAAGGTGAAGTTATAGAATGAAGAACCTCCCACATCTTACTCCATTATTAAAAACATGACCAGACTGCAATGTCTCACCAGCTATACAAAAAAAGGTCTTTAGTTGTGATGGTGGCTAGAGGAATCATCACTATGGTCATGTGTAGGAATCCGCGCATTCTGTAACAGGAGTACAGGACACAACATATTAAAGGTGAAAACAGGAATTTATAAGAAGTTCACACATAAAATTGTTAGAGACAGCTTAGCTTAGTAAATGTTTTGTACCCTTTTTTCGTGGAACTGTTGTATGGTTGTATTAAGGTCGATCTCCCAACAGCGCTCATTCCAGTCCTTGTCAATTTTGAGTTTCCGTAACATTGGCGTGCTGAATGCTTCTTGAGAGAAAATCTTCATGCTGTAACATTCATTCACAATTAATTGTTCTAAAGATGGGAATGCGAAGATGTCATTCCCATAACCGAAGCTTATGAGCCTTGGTAAATTATTGAGTGACAAACTCTTTAGTTTGCTGAAAATAATGTTGCCTTCCGTCTCATCTCCCTCATTTGCAACTATTTCTGTCATCATTTTGCAGTTCTGTATCTTCATCTTTACAAGTTGCACCAGACTTTTGGCTGTTGAGGATGTCACTACGTTTATCAATCTGTTGCACCCCTTAACTTCCAAAATTGTTAGATTCTGAAATGATTTCGAAGCTGGCATTAGATTAATCAAACTATGACACCTCGTTACTTCTAGAACTTCAAGATTACGAAAAATAAAATCCAGATTGGAGTCTTGTGTGCACATATGCTTCAGATCTTGTAGTTCCTTGAGAACTAACATTTTCATTTTTGCAACCACTGCTTGATTCTGAACTGCTCCATATGAAGATATCTCTTCATATGGACCAAAGCTAAGCGAAAGCTTTTCCAAATTATGAAAGTTCTGAATGATACCAAGTGGCAAGACTGTTGATTCATCCTCCTTTGCCTTCAGAACCTTAATTCGGTGAATGAAGCGATCGGGCACCTGACCCTGCCATATCATTGTGATGTTCCTTCCATCCAATCCTAATTCCTCCAAGCAAGGGAAGGCCTAGCAGCCAATCAAAGAAAAAATAAGTTGCTTTTGTGTTTCTTCTAACATTTACACATAACATTACTTTCCAAAAAAAAAAAAAAAAAAAATGTACACATAACATAGCGTAATTTCATAAAAATTTAAAGATGGAAACAAAATTGACCAAATTACTTGGCAAGAAGTTGCCAATTTATAAGTGCTGTTCGAAATATTGAAAGAAAAAAATCTTTCACACCCAGAGAAATATGCCTAAGTCATATAGATTAATTTCCTTGCAGCAGCTTCACTATATATTTGCTCACAGTTAAAAAGAGAATAGTTAAAATCAATCTCTTACCTTTTCGATCAAGAAGAGGGGTTGATGGAAGCGAAGCAATTCTGAAGCGAATATGTAAACTTTGTTACAATTGTACAGCCCCAATTTTTTTAAGACAGGCCCTTCTATTGTGTGTCTACCAGGGTAGAAAGTTCTAAATTCTGGTAGCTGACAGAGTTTTAAAGAGGTCAACCGCGGAAAGAGAAACCTTGCAGCTGCCTCTTCCTTAACTACTTCCTTCACAACAATCGCCTCGACTTTACAATGAGATACGCTAAGGTACTCAAGTTCCAAAAGACTCCTAGCAACGGATGGTGGAAAGAGATATTTCAGACTCTCACAATGAGAAACTTTCACTGTTTGTAGGTTTCCGAAGCAAACCATTATATGGGGTTCCTTATACCATATGTGCTTCAAGTTTGGTAGATACTTGATGTACAATTTTTTCAATTGAATTGCTGACGTGTTGTGTCTTTCTTCAAAGTTTATTCCTTGGAGATCAAATATTTTTTCTACAGAGTCACATTTTCTAACACGTAGAAACTCCAGCCTCAAGCATCGTCCATACATGTTCGATGGAAATACTGTTAATAGCTTGTTGCAATCCTCAACTTTTAATGATTTCAATTTGCAAAAGGAATCATTGGCAAGTTGGTTATGCCATATCATCTTCAAGTTATCCAAGCTGGAAATTTTCATTGTCTCTAAACTAGGGAGTCCAACCTGTAGTATAAAAAGCTATTGAGTTGTTTCTTACAGAAACTAATTAGAAAATGTTTATAACAAAGAAAATAGTAAATATGGTGTAATTAAAGTGAAAAAAAGATAAACTGAAATTTTAAAGATCAGAAATCCAGTGTATGGAGAAACTAAGAAGAGTAAAAGCAAAATAGAGAAGATCATATAGTAAAACTAAGAAGAGTAAAAGCAAAATAGAGAAGATCATATAGTAAAACTAAGAAGAGTAAAAGCAAAATAGAGACTATCATATAGTAAATCTATGTACCTTATCATCAAAAATGTAGGCCTTCAAATTAGGACATTTCTCTATTACCAGTTCCTTCAAGGATGGAAATTCAATATAATTTCCAGAGTACAATCTTCTTAGGTTTGCAAGAGCTTCCATCTTTAGATAGTTTAATTTGGGTAATAATACCATTCTATCTCTATCCCTCCTTTCTTCTCTTAGTTCTTCTGTGACTACCATTTCTTGCAAGATGCCACAACCACATATCTCAAGGTATTGAAGTTGAACAAAGCTATCAACTATTGAACACGAAAAAAGCTCTTTTAAATTGTCACAGCCTTGTACGATCAAGCGTGCTAAGTTTTGAATGCAAGAAGACATTGTTCGAAGTTGGTTGTGCCAAATCTTTTCGACACCAATTTCCAAAATCTCCAAGGTCTCCAAGTTGGGCAACACAACCTGCACATGAGAGCGTGAATATATCTACGTAAATGCTTTTTCTTTTCTTTGAAGAAGTAACTGATATATATATATATATATTTATCAGCAAATGACAATAAACAAAGAGAATAAAAATGGCAGAGAACAAGGTTATTCGAGACATACCTTCTCATTGAAAAGCAGCAAGGAAGGTGGCTTCGCTTCAGAACAGAAACTTTTGAGCTCTGGAAGACATCTTAGAATCACAGAGCGTAATTGACTGATTTGGATCTTGTCAATCACTTCGATGTTGTTGACATCATCTTGTCTCTCAATGGCAAGAATCTCTTCCATATTGTTGCAATGAGTCACTTCAATTTCTCGAAGTTCTGGAAGGCATTTGTCGGTAGATAATGAGAAGATATTGATCAATTTATGGCATTTATGCACACGTATAATTCTTAATTGGCAGAAAGACTTCGCTCCTAGGTGATCGTTACATATCTTCTCCAAGTTAACCAGTTTGCCTAGGAACAATGACTCCAAGGCCGGTAAGACTTCACCAGATACTGGTTGACTTGAATTCACAATATGTAAGGAGTAAGGATTGTTTTGCACATTGAGATGCTTCAATTCAGGAAAACCCTTTCTATCTAATTCATACATGACATTCCTGACACCAGGCACTTCATACAAATGTAGTTCAGTGATTCCCTTCAACTGCTTGATAACCCCATCCTGACCACTAGTATTGAGCTTGAGTTTCAAGATTCTGAAGGTGTTGTAATGGACATACCAATCCAATTTGTCCCAATTATCACCTATGAATATCTTGTATCTTTCCAGTTTTTGTGAGAACAACCCTGTTGACAATTTAGCATCTGGAATATGTATTTCTAAAATGATCAGGTGAGACAGATTCTTCAACTCCTCAAGGCTAGCATTCCTTCTTTCAGTTTGGAGTCTTTCCACCTCCCATTGGATAGAGGTATTACCCATGTACAATGCTTCTAATTGGTTTAAGCAAGATATGACATTTGGAGGAATAATTCTAAGTTTGAAACAGTTACTCAAATCTAACAATCTCAACCTGATCAATTGACGCATCTCTTCAGGTAGCTTCTCAACACTAGAACCACGGAAACTAAGAACTTCAAGTTTTTTCAAGTCCCCAATAATAGTTATATCTCCCAATCTACATTCATCCAAGCTCAGTGTTCGAAGGTTTACAAGGCAAGCAAGCGATGATGGTAACAACCATAAATCCATTCTAATCAAATGTAAAACTTGAAGGCTCGGCATTCCTATAAAAAAATTATTGGGCATTTTGGCAAATGAATTTTTGTTTTTCATATAGAAAAACTTAAGTTGTGGGCACATCAAATCTTCAGGATGCCCAGAAATATCGTGCAATGACATTGCTTCACAATTTTTGAATGTAACTTCATGTATCCAATTTTGTGGAATGACATCATTTGCTACAGTAAACACATTATGATCCCTAAATGAAATTGATCTAGCAACATCGCGAACAACATCGTGCATAGCAAACTTTTTATTGTTAGGATTCTCAAGTAATAAAGAAGATGCTTTCAGTTTGCTGATCAAGGTATCTATATTGTCTAATGCTTCTTTCATTGTATTGGTTTTTGTAAATAAACCCAATCCCATTCCATACCTGAACAAATCTTGAACTGAAGCATCATAGGTACAGCCCAATCTACTGCAAAGTAAAAAAGTCGCCTTGAGTTCTTCACTTTCGAGATGATTGTAACTTAGTTGTATACTTGAATACACCTCTGCTATCATTCCCTCGAAGTTTCTTGGGGAAGGCTTTGTCAATTCTCGTAAGGCATTACTCCATTCACATGTTTCCTTGTTTTTTAATGCCCTTGCTGTTGCAACAATGGCAATGGGCACACCTCCACATGCCTTGGCTACATCAAGTGCCACAGATTGCAAATCTCTGCGTGCAGTACACGCACCTGCTATCTTCTTAAAAAGACTCCAAGCATCTTCGTGTTTCAAAACTTCAACACAGAAATTATGTTGTGACTCCATCTTATTTGTTAACACATCCCTGCTTCTTGAGGTCAACAACAACTTACATTCCTTATGATTATTTCCAAAAGGAATCCCTACTATCTCCAAATCAATACTTCCCCAAATATTATCTAAAATTACAAGAATGTTCTTTTCCCTCTTTAAGCGATGATAAAGCTTTCTTGCTCTTCCGGACTCACTTTCTTCATCGAATTTCAAGCCTAACTTGTCTGAGATCACTCCTTGAATCTTTTTAATGTCTGGTGTGTGAGACACTTCTACAAAAACGATCTCATCGAAGAGCTTACCTTCCTTGCCTTGTCTCGCAACCTCCTTTGCCAGCATAGTCTTACCGACACCACCCATTCCATAAATCCCCACCATATTGACATCAGGATTTCTTAATGCATCAATGATATCCTTCAAAATTGACTTTCTTGATTCAAAGGCCTCATAACCTTTTATAGATGAAAGCCATGTCTCCTCTGGAATGATTGGGTACGAAATTTTTTCAAATTTCCCAGCTTGCTCGAGTGCAACAACAGCCTTCAACTTCCCAGCAGCTTTCTTGCTTTGTTGATGGCGTTTCTTCAAGTTAGGACACACACACTTGAAACATTTCATGTTTGTTTGCTGATTATCTTCAATAACTTTCGATACCTCATCAACCATGTTGTTCACATTGTCCAGCCAATCCTCAACATGCTTCTCAATCTCTTCTCCTTTTCTTCTAGCATCTTCAATTGAATGCTGCACCATCTCTCTTCTACCCTCCAGCTTCTTCGCTTCGTTTTCCAGATTCTCAACGTTGTTCTTGTAGTTCCACAAATATCTGAATGGAAGTGTTATAGGAGCAACTAAATATTCAGCCACCTTTGGAGCAACAGAAACAGCAACTTCAGTCATTTTCAATAACTGATCTCAACCTCTCTAGCTTGCTTGTCTTCTAAGTTTTTGAAGAAACACAGATCAGAAAGTCAAAGCAAGGCAGAGAGAACAAAAAAAGCAGCGGCAAACAGAGAACATAAGAGAGCAAAATAAGATTTGAAAGCAACAAACTTTGAGATCCAAGCAACCAAACTGAGTAAATTTCTTCACACACTAGTGAAGAAGAACAAAGAAAGAAAAAGAGACCGAAACACTGAACGGAGACCACAAGAAAACAAAGCAACTAGTGAGCAAAACCTTTGGTTTGGAAGCTTAGATCTTTGAGATCAGAACAACCAAAATGAGAAAATAGTTATCTTGAGACACCAAATCGTGTGGTCTAGGGATAAGTCAGTACTCGAATGGTCAACTTCACTACGCGTACTGACAACTTCAGCACAAATTTCACGCGTAATGAACGTTCCAGCACTCGTTTGTCCCTAGACTACACTATCGAGCCAAGTCTCGGCATGTTTCTCAATCTCTTCTCCTTTTCTTCTAGAATCTTCAACCAAATGCTGCATCATCTCCTTTTTGGCCTTGAGCTTCTCAAATTCATTCTTTAGATTCTGAAAGTTGTTGGTCTTGTAGTTCCACAAATATCTAAATGGATGTGAAATGGGAGCAACCAAGTATGTGGCAACTTTTTCAGCAACAGAAAGAGCCATTTCAACCATGTTTGACCTGCACTCCTCGCTTTCACTGGTTTTTGAAGAAACAGTGAGAATCAAAGTCAAAACAAAACAGGACTACAAGGGAGCACAACTTTAGTTAGGGGTGAGCGTTTTCGGATTCGGATTGAGTTGGGTTGGGTTAAAAATTTTTCAACCCAATCCAATCCAATAAATTATTCAACTCAACCCAATAATAATCGGGTTGATTTATGTTAAGTTGATCGGGTTGGATTTAATTCACTACAAAGGCATAAAAAGTTTAGTTAGTAACTCTTATAGTCTTAACAATTTGATTATAAATAAAATAAATGCAAATAAATATTCAATGATTAAAAATAAAAGATTTAATGCATCACATAGATTATTTTTGATCTTCATCTCTAGCAAATATGCTTTTAGAAAAAAATAAAAAACTTGGATTTAGAATTAGAGATGAGCATTTGTCGGGTCGGGTTGGGTTGAGTTCAAAATTTTTCAACCAAATCCAACCAAATTTAATTTTGAACCCAACCCATCTCAATTTTTTTAAAAATATAACTCAACCCAACCCAATAAAAAGTGATCGGGTTGGGTTGAGTTGGTCGGGTTGGGTTAGAGATGCCCACCCCTAACTTTAGTTCGATGATGTTAAATAGTCACATATCGGTAGAAGTAGTGAATTTACATTAGTCTATAAGGTAAAAACAAACTTTCACTCTTGAGCTAGCTTTTGTGATGGAGTTAGGTCCGAGATCCTTTTCTGATATGATATCAGAATTTAGGTTGGGCTCTATCTAACTATGCATTGCCCGAACTTGTTTGCATGGGTGCATGTGCTACTGAGTGGGCATGTTATGGATGAGGGAAGATGTTAGATAGTCCTACATAAGGCGAGTTTAGATAGTTCTACATTAGTTGACGAAGTAAATTTATATTGATTTATAAATTGAGGGTAAACCTCCACTGATGAACTAGTTTTTATGGTGAAGTTAGACCTTCTGATATGATATCAGAGTTCGGATTGCACTTTATCTAACTATGCATGGTCCAAACTCGTTTGCATGGGTGCAGGTATTGTAAAGTGGACACGCAAGAGTGTTAGATAGTCTTACACTGGTAGAAGAAGTAAATTTGTATTGATTTATAAAGTGATGATAAACCTCCACTCTTGAACTAACTTTTACGGTGGAATTAGGTCCAAGACTATTTTATGACAAATGAAACAATAGCTTTTAGATCAAATTAAAGAAAATGAGCACAATAGAGAAGAGTTATCGAAGACCAAAAAGCCTAGCAATCAGTCAACTGGTTATCTATGTAAAGTATTGTCATCCAAGTACAGCGAGAAGGAATGGGACAAGAATGACTTGATGTCACTCTAGTCTAAATGCAGCAATGAACAATTACTATAGGGTCATTTGTTTTTTAATCTGAAGACTAAACAGTATTGCTTAAAACTGAAAACTGAATAGTGACTAAAATCTGAAATCTGATAGACATGTTTGTTTTTTCTTTTCTTAACTCTGAATGTATAACAATTTTGTTTGTTTTTTAAGGTTAAAATTATCTTATTACTAGTAATTTGATGTTTATATCTTTTTACTATTAGTTATTGTATAACTTTATTTAATATAATACAAGCACTTATAATAAATTATTTAATAAATATTAAAACACTTATATATATAATATTCTTATTCATAATTAAAATAAGATTAATTATCATAGTAGAGTCAATTAAGTTTATATATTCAAATAAAAATAAACAAAATAGTCTTAAATTAAATTACTATTACAATAAAAGTTGAAATTGTAACTTTTATATATAATATTTTTATTCATAATTAAAATAAGATTAATTATAATAGTAGAGTCAATTAAATTTATATATTCAAATAAAAATAAATAAATTAGTTTTAAATTAAATTACTATTACAACAAAAGTTGAAATTGTAAAATAATATATATTCTCTACTATAATTAAACAAGAATAATCAAATACTTAAATAAATTGATTTGTAATTTTGTCTCTGAGTTGTTGTATAAACACGTG
Organism: Dimocarpus longan; assembly: GCA_022984855.1. Taxonomy (NCBI): domain Eukaryota; kingdom Viridiplantae; phylum Streptophyta; class Magnoliopsida; order Sapindales; family Sapindaceae; genus Dimocarpus; species Dimocarpus longan. The sequence goes on along the minus strand of CM041016.1, from coordinate 8,183,499 downwards.
ATCAATAAAGATTCTTATCAAAATTTGATCGGATAAATATAATAATCCAACTATAAAAAAATTTGATGTTGAGATGTTTAAGGTTTTTATTTTTCAATGTTATTTGTTAAAGTATTAAAAGAAATTTGTATAATATAAAATTAAGACAAACTTGGAAATATATTATTATAAAAAGGATAAACTTGAAATAATATATTTATAAAATCATTAAGTGATTTTGTATTAAGTGAAAAGTTAAAAAATATTACTTTTTTTATTAAGTGATTTTTGGGTTATTTTAAGTGGTTTGACCACTTAAAAACACAAACAAAAATATCTTAATTGGCTTAATTCAGTATCATTAAGTGTTAAGTACTTAAAACAAACAACCTTTACATCTCTTTTTGGGATCCCGAATTTAATTGGCTCTTTTTGGTTTTAGGATCCCGAGTTTAATTAGGTTCGCGATAATAATTAAGTGACGTTACATAACCGCACGAAGTGGGTTGTCGTAGTGGTCAAAGTGCCAGCCCCCACCCATGATGTCATAAGTCATGGGTTCAAGTTGCATATTTCTCATTTTATGTGGGTTCATTCCCCACGCATGTAGGTTGCTCTCTCCATGTATGTGGGTCACTCGCTCTTGCTTGGGAGCTACTCTGTGCTATGCCACTAATCTTATTTCGCTTGATCCCAATTGATTCTTGAACTTATATCGATCATTAAAAAAAAAAACAAAAAAAGGTGTGATGTTACATAACCTCTTTCTTAATATTAGTTATGTTTATAATAAAGATTATGAAACATCATATGACACACTTTTCTTATGGTAGGGAATTATTGTATGAGTGGTAAATACAAAGTGTATGGAATTCTCATCCTTTCAATAGAAAAATTATAAATAGAGTTGTCAGTGGGCAACAAAAGAAACTGCCCAGTGTTTTCTCCTGGTTTTTAAAAGCCATATATTCAACATCATTGGTGGGCAACCGGACATGATGATGACTTTGAAGAAGGATAGTAGATAATTTTCAAAAATTAATGGTTGACGGAGAAGACGTGCATGCCCTTCCAAAATACCATCGTTTTCTTGTTATCAGATTTTATCAGTTTCATTTGCATAGCTCTTTCTCTCTCAGCCTCACACCTTGATCCTCTATAATTATTGGTTATGATATTCATGTGACAATGTAATTTAGTACATATTTTTTTTAACTGGCACTATGATTGGGTTAAGAATTTACTAGGACTTGTCCAAAACAAGTGCCGATAGAAAGAATTTCTAGGTTAAACATTATAAGTGCAATTTAGATAACTATTTTCATAATAATTATAGTTATTTTGGATTTTGTTCCCGAAGTTTTTTTTTTTTTTTTAATTTTTTGATATTTTTTCAGGGTTAGAGGACTATTAAAACCAATCTTAATAATATTTTAATAGTACAGTTCTAATGACTATTCTTAAATAGTGGGAGATGACTGGCCACACCTTTACACAAAGGGTCGGACACTATTACACTCGAGCCTACGACTTGAAGTAGAAGCAGGTGGCAGTGCTACTACTGCCATGAGTGCTGTTCCTAAAGTATTTAAGATAACTATTACAGGATTTTTCTTCGTAGAACATAGAACGTGAAGGTAAAAACAAGTTTAGACTCTTAACGATGAGTCAAGTGGTTATTCAACTACAACCAAAATATTCGGAGAGGTGAAATATATCACCTACATACTGTATTAACATTTAATAATTAATATATAAATAACGTGGCACAAACTGAACCATACTCAATTATTAAATTAATGTGTCTCAAAACAGGTATCTAAGACATGTTCAAGGCGCTGTTCAAAATTAAAGTTTTATGATTAAATGGCAAACAAAATGTTCAAAAAAAAATTTATTTGTGATCAAGTATTACATTACTATTGAAATTTGTCATGAAAATGTAAAAGTTTGTTGAAGTAAGTGAGGGAATTTCGCAAAGCAGTCAGGTTATTAAATTAGGAAATCGTTTGTGGCATGGCAGGCATCAATACTTTTTCTGTAAATCTCATATTGATCTTACAAGAGAGGCTTTAGCAAAACAAATAAAACTGATCATCAATGCATTCAATTTCTAATAATAAAACAATGTCATTATTTATTTACTTTTTTAAATTGCAAATTATATGGTTTTAATTGAGATAATTAAAATGGGAACCTAAATGTAAATTTATATGTAGTAAGCTTTTATTGAATAATGACGTGGAATGTATCCCATGTAAATTCAGGAAAAATGTAGTGTGGAAGTAACTAAGTATTTGGCAACTCTTGAAGCAACATAGAGAGCACATTTCAGCGATCTTTTGAACTCCTGATATGTGATGAGATTCAAAGCAAAACAAACTAAAAACAAGACAGATCAGACCAGAATACAACAGAGCAACACTTGGTTTGAAACAACAGTTTCTTGAGTCACAAGTCACAACTTCATGACCAAAGGACTAGGGAGCCAACCCAACTACCCTAGAGCAAACTCAGTCAAGTTGAGCTTTGACCAGAAGGACGAGACCATTGTTATAATTGAGCCAATTAAACAACCCCAGGCCTATGCAGCTAGAGTCATCTGATGTGTCTACACTGGCACCCATATAATGACATGGCTGATCACATCGAGAGGAAAAACTTGTGCGGGCAGTGGTGAGACTATCCAATTATGTTAGGAAACTAAAATTTAAAATTTTACAATCGTATAACAAAATTTTAAAATTAAGATTTATTACAATTACAAAAACTAAATAGCCCAAAAATCTGAAAGTGCAAACTCATATTAAGTCTTCATTATGAAGAAAACCTATAATTAGGAAGACCCCAACTATCATGAAGAAAAGGAAAGTCACATTTTGTAGTGTTACATGTTGGTAATGCGGTTGTAACATAAATAATATCATAACTAGCACAAAGTCAGTAAATAAATGATTGAGCAGCAATGGTACATTATCTATAGCTAATCAAATAACAAAATGCTACACATTATGGTCGATAGTGAACCAAAAATAAGACGTAAAATCAAACGTAATTAATAATTTATAGGTAATAAGAGATCTTAAACTATGGATAATGAACCAAAAGTAAGATGTAGAATCAAACGAAAGGAACTTATCTCAATATCCTTAACCCTTATGCGACCTCAATATAGTATATAAGTCCTCTACTAGTTCATTTTATTATCAATTAATACATTATTGATTTTTCACATCACTTAATTTTCTGTCCATGACCCAGTACACTTGAACTACTTTTACCTTTATTATTATTATTATTATTTATTTTAAAAAGAATGAGAATCTTATTCCAAAAGATCAATTTTTTCAATTGTTGATATAGAAATTAGGCAACAATTCAACCAAACTTGATTAAAACTAGCATTAACAATCGAAGATGTCAAAGAATGCGCCACCATTGTTTCCTACACGAGAACAATGATGACAAGAATTATTTCCAACAGAGACTAACAAATTCCTAATATCCTCAATAATCAAAAACTCAAAAGCAAACTCATGACAGGTCTGGATAGCCTTGATTGCATTAAGAGCATCAGACTCAATTTCTGAAATCAAGAAACCAGCTTCAACAGCAACTTTCAAACCCTCTTGAATGGCAATGAGCTCTCCCACAACAACTGAGAAGAAACTTGGGAATGTGAGTGCCCAACAGCTAAAAACAGCTCCGGAAGAGTTTCTCAAAACTCCCCCAATCCTAATATAACCAACCCCATCATGCATTGTAGCATCGACATTCATCTTCAGCCCCTGAACTAGGAGGACGCCACAAGGACATGGAGGAGGGGCCAGCAGCAGAAGAGGGAGCACTAACAGCAGACCTTTCTTGAGAGGAGTGAAACTTGTTAGGATATTTTATATTTCTTATTGTGCACTTACATATTTAATAACAATTATATTATGAGTTATCTATTTTAATAGGCCCAAATAAGTGATCTATTAATTGGGCTCTAGAAATATCTAATGGGTATGAGCTTTAATGTGTAGAAACCTAATACTAATAGGATTAGGGTTAATGAGAACCTAATTGGTTTAGTATATAAAGAACATTATTAAGGGTTATGGTCTCCAAGTCAAATCACAACAAATTTGCTCTCTTTCTCTTTCCCCATTCAAGTAGAAAAATTACAGAGCAACTAAGAAGATTTGATTGTGGAAGATCCAATCCTATTCAAGATTATTTATATGGATTCAGGTATATTTTTTCTATAATTATTCTTAATGATTTAATATGAGTTTCAAGATTATGGTATAGGTTTATACCTATTAGAGATTTATCCAACAAAACTCAGTAAGGAAGGAAGCAACACAACAAACTCTGACAAATCCTCCGTGGACCTTAGTATTCCTGTTATTCCAAATACTCGAAAGCAACATGGCATGCAGCTCAAACAACTCAGAAGAAAGCTTTTCAAAGACAAACAAGAGAAGAGCTGACAAATCTGTACCCAGCTTGTCCTGTAACAGAAAACATGCCATAATGGTTCAAGCAAACTGCATTCACAAAAAAAAAAAAAAAAGGGTGGGACAAAGTCTCTGCTTCACAATCACAGAGCGGGCAAGCAACAACCACTGGTAACCTCTTTTACAGCAGGTTTACGCGCTCAGGTAAGGCACCATTAAACAGTCTCCAGACGAGGATACGAACTTTCGAAGGAACATTGAGTTTCCAAAGTTCCAACCACCATTTTTTCAGACCGGGAGGGCTTGAACAACCAGCCTTCACCCTTCAAAAGAAATGAAACTTTATCGCTGCACACCGTTCAATCATAAAATAAAAAAGACTCAAGCCACTATGAAATAAATTAAACTTCAAAACCAAAATAGAAAATTAGAAATGCAGTAATATGGCAATTTCAAAACAGAACAGACTCCTTTTTAACAAATTTTCGAAACTTAAACCATTAAATTAAAAATTCTAAAACTATTAATTGGTCAATGCTGAAGTCATTTTTGAAATAAATTTTAAACATTTTGGTAAGAACATCTTAATCAGAGAAATTTCACAATATGGCAGCACCAAGTATATTCCAGTAGACTCAGAATTGTTTTCAAAATTCACTAAATAGTCCATTCTCAAATATTTTTAAACAAAGCAAATTTTTGTTGTGTCAACCAAGAATACACTCACAGAAGTTCAACAAAATCAACAAAATGGGTTATTTAACACTTTAGAAGCAGCAGCATTAATTATGTGAATCAAAGCTAATTGATTAATGAAAGCTAACGCTGGTTGATTGATTCATTTAGATTTTCATTATTATTCTGATATATACAAATATATGCACGGAGATCAATATACAAACCATTAATATACATAGTTCTACAATTGCTGCGGTTCAAAGAGAAAAAAATCGAAATTGAATGCTGATCTCAAATAAGAACCAAACTAAAATTCAGAACTGCGAATATGAATTTCAAGTACTTAATTAAAAGGAAAATTCTTCAATTCATGCAAAATAAAATATGAACAGGTCTATGCATCTCTGTAACTTTCAAATGTATAACAGGATATTTAAGTAACTTTCAGCCTTCTTTTGTTCCTCCTTTGCTTAATCTATCCTAATTTAACCATCCAATATTCAAGTATATAAACTTTACAATATTTGATTTAGTGAACTTGATTAGCATCCTGTTTAGATATTAGAGATAATTGTTTATCACTATACAACCATTGGTCACGGAAGTTCATGAAAAATGAATGCTGTAACATATCAGAAGCAGCAACATCATAGGGATGAAAGTTAAAGCAGAACAGTGAAGATATAGAAGGAAGAACCTCAGACATCTGACTTCAACATGAAAAACATGAAAAAGGCCGCAATGTCTCGCAAACTACACAGAAAGTACCTTCACTCCTGATGGTCACTTGAAGAACCAATGCAGTCCTCTGCGGAACTTTGGTTGTTCTGTACAAAGTATAAAATATTAGAGGTGAAAGCTGCACTATGTGTGTATAAAAGAAAATACTAGATATTGCTTAGCTTAGTGAATCAATACGTACCAATTCATGGTGCTGGTGTATGGCTTTATTAAGGTCAACATCTGCACCTTGTTTAATCAAATTTCGCTCAATATAAACTTCCTGTAAAGCATGCATGCTTAAGACCCCTTGAGAAAAAATCTTCATATTGGGACAGTCTTCAACAAATAATTCTTCTAAAGATGGGAATTCTAAAATGTGATTCCCCGAGCAAAAATTTGTGAGACTTGGTAACCAATATAGTGACAAACTCTTCAATTTGCTGAAATTTTTTTTTATCCTCTATTACATCTCCTGGTTGATTACCTACTACTTCTGTCGTCTTTTCACAACTGAGGATGTCGATTTTAATAAGATGTACCAAACTTTTTGCTGTTGAGGATGTCATGAAGTTTATCTATCCCTTACAAAACTCAACTTCTAAAATTGTAAGATTTTGGAAAGATGCTGAAGGTGGCACTAGGCTAATCAAACTGTCACAATGAGTTACTTCTAGAACTTCAAGATTTTGATGAATTAAATCCAATTTGAAATCTTGTTTCCACATATACTCCAGATTGTCAAGTTTTCGAAGAACTAAGTTTTTCTCTTCTATAGGTGTCCCTTCCTGTGTTTGGACATCTTCATATGAAAATATCTTTTTATATGAACTAGTAGTAAGTGAAAGAATTTCCAAATTATGAAATATCTGAATGATACCAAGAGGCAAACCTGTTGATTCATTAGTCCCAACTTTAAGCATTTTAAGTTCATGAAAAAGATGTTCCAGAAACTGACCCTGGCACATCATCGCTACATTTTCTCCAGCTAATTCCAATTCCTCCAAGCAAGGGAAGGCTTGACAACCAATCAAATAAAAAGTAATAGGAGTAATTAGTGGAATGTACAGTTAGGAGATTGGGAGTAATTAGTGTAATGTACAACTAGGAGATTGAGAGAATATCATGGTAGTAATTAGTGGAATTGAGAGAAAATCTTGTTATCATTAGCAGAAAATCTGGTTGTATTGTTTTCTATTTATTTAGAGGTTTCAAGACATGTAAAGGCATTGAAAAAGATTATTGAAAATTTATTCAGAAAATTGTCGTGGTATCAGAGCTTGGTCTTTGAACCAGAATTCTTCATCGTGTCTTATAGTCTCTTGATTATCTGAGCATAAAACTTGAATTTTCTTATGAAATTGTGTGAGAATCATATGATAAAAATTTTGAAAAACGTCACATACATCACTTTTATTTTTTAAAAGAAAAATCCAAGTCATGCGAGTACAATCATCAATAAATGTAACAAACCAGCGCATACCAGATATAGAGACACAACATTAGATGGACCCCAAACATCAGAATGAACAAGAGAAAAAGGTATTGATTTTTTATTACCATTACTAGGAGGAAAAACAGTTCGATGATGCTAAGACAAAATACATGTCTCACATTGCATATTATTGTGCCCAATAGTTTTAAACAAAGAAGGAAATAAAAACTTAAGATATCCAAAAGAACAATGACCTAAACGCCTATGCCAAAAGAGAATATCACTCTCATTATTAGTACTAACTTGTACTACTCTGTGAGGATGATTGGGAATACTGTCTGCTGTAAAATAGTACAACCCTCCTTTTTCCCTATCAGTTCCAATCGTTTCCTTGGTTGTGATGTCCTGAAAAACACAATGAGAAGGCCAAAACGTAACAACACAATTCAGAGATTTAGTGATTTAACTAATCGAGAGTAAGTTGTTAGATAAAGTGGGCACATGTAGTACGAATGATAAGTGTAAGGATGGAGTTAAAGATATAGATCCAGCCGCATGAACTGGGGTGGGTGTACCATCAGCATATGACACATTATTAGTTTTAGTTGGACTACGATGGCTGAAGTTTTGAGAATTAAAGGTCATGTGATTCGTTGCACCAGAATCAATTATCCAAGTATTATTACTAAAAATTGAAGAAACATTGAAAGCAGAATGAAAGGTACCTGAGTTGGAGAATTGAATTTGAGAATCACATATGTTACCCTGTGGAGTTGAAGACGAGTTGCCAGAGGATGATGCAAGAGAGGCAGTTCCATTGTAACACCCCGATAATTATTTTCGTCCGATTTATATTCGTTGATTTCAAAAGTAATTTATTAAACGAGAAGAAATTTGGATTTGATGAAATTTACGTGATTGTAAAATGTTTTAATTGTTAATTTGTGAAATTTAATATTTTCGAAAACGTTTTTGCCCCGTAAAGAATTATTTTTGAATTTAAATAAAATAAATAGTAGAATGGGAAAGTTAGAATAGTGTAATTAGATTGTATTATAAAGGATAATTTTTGAATTAAATAAATGATTTATTATATATTTATTAGTATTATTATTATTATTGTTATTATTATTATTTTACATTAAAATAAATTATGTATTTGTGGATAAAATAAGGTTATGAATAAATTTGAATAAATTAGTGAAAGAGTGGGGTGTCAAAAATGTCAAATGGGATGTTAGTATATGAGCAGGGGTGTAAGTGCATAATTATAAAAAGTTGATTATTATAAAAGTCGGCCAGTTTCCAGATTTTTCACTGTCTTTCTGCTCCGGCTTGCCGACTTTGCTTCTGGTTCTCTTATGTTGCCGTGAGTCTCTTTTGTCTATTTTCTTTAATTTGTTTTGTTTTATTTTCCATTTAATTGCTTTAATCACTTCATTTTTATATGATCTACCTATTTCTAAGCTTAAAATTCCTTAAACCCATCTATTTGTCAAGTTTAATTTCGGGTTTAATGGGATTTAATGAAAAATATGGCATGGGTGTGTGATTTGTGATGATTTTTGTGTATAAGTGTGATATATATATATATATATATGTTAGTGGTGGGATTTACTTGAAAACTATATAGAAATATATATATAGTTAGACTTGTCATTAATAGTGGGACTTGTTGAAAAAAAAAATATATATATATATGTTGAAGACCGGCATTCAATTGTCGAGAGAAAGAAATATGTATATACATTAAGAAGTTAATGGAATGAAAGGATAATAAAATAGTAAGAAAATAAATAAATAAAATAAAAGAATTATGTAAATAGATAGATTTATTTTTAATTGATTGAGTTAGGATTATAAATTATGTTTTACGATTGAAATAAAAGTTTATATATCTTTCAGATTTTATTTATTTAAGTAATGATCGAAGAAAATTATTTAATTAGCTTATTAATTTAATGATTAGGTATTAGAATTTAGTATTTGAGTATAGAATATGTATTTTGATAATTATGTTTATATTTATAAATCGAGTTATACAAATTTTGCATATAAATGATTTAAGATTTGAAAATGATTAAAATGACATTTTTATTGGCATGGTTACGTATGTTTCAGTTTTTATTCTGTATTGAAAATAAATTAATTATTTAGTAAATTATGTGATACTGTTATTTTTAATTGCTTTGATTTCGTGTTTATATGAAAATCATAATACAAATAATTTTGTGACATTATGTAACGAAAAATAAAAAGTTTGAGAAATATATATGCTTGACTGAAAATAGAAATCGAGTGTATTGTGAAATTATTTTGATAATGATAATTGTAATAAAAGTTTGTTTGAATTACGAGGGCTTTGATCCCAATGATAGAATGGGTACGTAGGCGTTTGAGATGATATCTCAAACTCAAGCCCAAAAATATTTATGTATATTTCCTTTGAAAAAAATCAGTATTTATAAGTTTTTGAAAGATTATAAATTTGATTGATATATATATTAATTATAATGATTTTTTGATTTTGTGTAAATTGGATATATTTCGAATGATGTTAGAATAGAATTTAAATTAAAATTTTGTTTGATTATGAATTATATGAAATTATCTCTATGAATTGGAATAAAGGATTATTTGAATATGCTTTTGATGAATTTTAAATAAAAACGAAAAAAGGAACAGATAAGTTCAGTGTCTTGACCGAACGTATATCGGAAGAAAGACACGGACGTTTTGAGAAGGATTTGATGAGTTCCTTGAATGAAAAATAGAATTTTTCGATGATCATCTTGATAATTTGATTATATATATGTATATAGAAAAATGCGTGTCTCAAATTGTATTTATTGCTTTCCGAATGAAATCTTTATATAGAAATAAAAGTCATCAAAATATTAAATTTGTGATTAATAATAAATTATAAGGGCCCGCGTAAATCTAATCACCGGTAGGTGGGGATTGGTAGTTGGCTAGCCAATAGGGTGAATTCTAGCAGTACTGCACCGTTACGATTGATATCAGATGTTGTATGACGGACTTTGAGAGGCACCGAGTGTCCGGTCCTGAAACGGAAACAGATTGTGATATGCAACCCGTGGATAAACACCGAGCGGCCGTTGCCGGGGTTGCCGTTTAGTCTGGATGATGCCAGTAAACCCGTTACCGATCCATGGTATCGTGATAGAATTTTACAAAGGGCTCTAATTAAATAAAAATAGCAATATTGAAATTTTGTGTGATAAATAAGATTTGAAAATATTAATGTTGAGATTTTTAGTTATTAACTGATATTATGTGATGAATTCTCCGATTTGTTAAAATTTTTAAATAATTAGTTTATATATTACGCAAATATTATTGAAATTTGCATAGTGTGTTTTGATTTTTATTTGACGATAATATGTTGGTTTCGAAAATATAATTGAAATATGATAGGAAATTGAGTTGAAAGAATAAAAATGTAAATGTGTTTAATAACGGATTTCAGAAAAGTTTATGTGATGAGAATTTATATTGGAATAAATAGTGTGTTTATATTGAACCTTATTGGATAGACGTATTTTTAAGAAATTGATCGTTTATGTATTTCGTTTGATCTGATTATAAGCTGATGAAAAACTGGAAAGAAATGACTTATTGATTTTGTCTGTGTAATTATGATAAAGCGATTAATTAGTAATTTTCAAACGAAAGTTTAAAAATAGCGTTAAAAATATTAATTGAGAAAATATGTGAATTATCAATAGATATAACTCATTCATATGTTTTGCAATTAGAATTTTTGGTAACTTAGATCATTAGCGAAACTGATGATAGTTTGAAATTTTATAAAACATTAATTGGCAACTGGTATTTTGAGAATTAAAGATTATTAAATGAAATTGTGTTATATTAATTAAAGAAAAATATATTAGATATATATATGAAAAACGATTATTATGTAATTGATGTGTATAATAAATAGTAAAGTATTTTTATAGTTATATGTAATAAAATTTTTACAAATATAATTTATATGTTTAATAATAAACTGTATATATCATGTATGTGTATGAATGTGTATAAATGCTAAATTCAACCGTCTGTAAAGCATAATTTGTATTAAAGTTTTAAAATAATTTGTAAGTTAGGTATATTATTTGATAAGTATGTAGGGTAAAGTTCATGATGATGGATTTTGAATTTTGATTAAATAGTCATTTTAATTGTTGCGTGTTGAAGTGATATTTGAAATCGGACGGGAGGTCCGAATTGGAGTTGAGAAATGAATTTTATAGAAGTGTTATCATTTTTTTTACAGGTTTTTAAATTTTGGATTATTAGAAAAACAGAGGAGACTCTGCCGAATTTTCAAAAATTATAAATGAGAAAATAATATTAAAGTTTAGTTTTTCAATATCGTCAAACATTTAGTGGTGATTCCATTTCTTATAATGAGAAATTTTTAAATAAACGAATAAATGAATTTTCAGTTTAGAACCGTAACGCTTCTCGCCTCGAATCTCGATCTGACGGGAAATCGGGGTGAGGGGTGTTACATCCATTCTTCGGAGGCCCCTTCTTCCTTTTTTCCAAGTACCACTAGGCATACCCATTCAATTTCCAGCATGCATCTCGATTATGATTCTTCTGTCCACAATGAGTACATTTCCTGTCCCCTGAATTCCCCTTATTGATTAGTAAGGTAGAGCTGTCACTTACTTGTGGTGGAGCTAGTATAGTGGCTTGACGTTGTGCCTCACGACAAACATAGGCAAATGCCCCTTCAACATCAGGAAATGGATCCATACGTAAAACATCAGCTCGCACCTTGTCAAATTCAGAGTCTAGTCCTGCTAGGAACATGTACACTCTTTGTTTTTTAATGCGATCATTAAGTTGAACCACATCTGTAGCATCAGTCATGTCATTTGGACAACGGTGATCCAACTCATGCTAGATTGTGTTCAATTCCCTACAGTATTCAGAAATAGGACGCCTAGACTGACGCATATGGAATGCCTTGCTGTTAAGTTCATAGATGATGGACTAATCTGCACCATCGTAGTAGGTACGGGCAACTGCTTCCCAAATGGTCTGAGCTGTAGGTAAACGGATAAACATCCCCATAATTTTGGGAGTCATAGATCCAAGGAGCCATCCTTGCACAAGAGCATTATCTGCTAACCATCGTCTATAGGTGGGATCGGTGGTTGTAGGCTTAACACTTTCTTCTGTGAGAAAACCATACTTGTCCCCACAAAAATCTAGACAAATTTAGACCATAACGGGTAGTTTGACCCGTCCAATTTAATCTCAATCTTAGATGAGTTGTCATGAGGATAAATTGGAGGGAGTGGTGGAACTATATGGCTAGATTTTTCCGATTCATTTTCCATATTAGAGTGAAAGCAGAGAATTAACAACCGAAAAATGGAAAAAAGAAAAATCTCACTTTGTCCAAGTTTGACAGCAAGATTGATGACAGCGGAAGCAAAGACTTAGCAATGACAAGTTTGACAATGGCGAAGGAAAAAATGATGACTCAGTTGTGGAGAAGAAGCGACTTGGGTCGCTGTTGAAGAAAAATGATCGGGTCGGGTCGGGTCGGGTAAAGCAACAAGATGAGCAGGGACGACAGGGATCGCTGGATCTGGTAGAGCAACCTTCGGACGACACACGTCGGTGTTAGAGGAACCAATCGGCGACGTGGGTCGATGTTGGAGGAAGAACTAACCTAATCGGGTCGGGTCGCGATGAGAACAGCGAACAGATGCAGACCAGATGCAAACTGGGTTGAGGACGACCGTCGAGATCGGTACAATACCGGCGATAGATATTCCGGTAAGACTCATCGAAAAACAATAGGTAGCAGTCCTATTACTTTAGAAAAAAGAAAAGAAGTAGAAGAAATTTATAAGAGTAGTAGAAAAAATTGTTTATGACTCTGATACCATGAACAAATCAATTGTATGTTTATTCTTCTCCATAATGAGGGATTATATAGGAGAATTACAAAATAGAAAGAGTCCTAATTTAGGAAAGGAAACAATTTACATCTTATAATTAGGCTAATTGTCAACTATACAATCTTTACAATTACTAGGATATATTCTAACAGCTAAGACCAGAAATTGAGACTACACGAGCAAGTTTGCTAAATCGTGATCCTATCCCATCATTGGATGTTTGTCTTGGTGAATTGTTAAGAAAAGAGCAACGGCTAGCCACTCAACTTGGAATGACACAAGATGGGATTCATTCTGAGGTGGTTAATGTGGTTTATGCTACTCAAGAAAGAGGAAGAAACCAATCACAAATTCAATGCTATAGCTGTAAGGAATATGGGCATATTGCCCGAAATTGTAGCAAGAAATTTTGCAACTATTGCAAGAAGAATGGTCATATCATTAAGAAATGTCCAATACAACCCCAAAACAGACAGACATAGGCAATTCATGCAGCAATTCAAACCTCACCAGGCACTTTAGATCATTCACAAAATACTACAACCACTTCTACTGGATTATCTGGTGTTAATCAACCTGGACTAACAACAGAGATGGTACAACAAATGATTATGTCTGCTTTCTCTGCTTTTGGACTTTAAGGTAAAGGTCTCAAACTCACACCTTGGTTTGTGGATTTGGAGGCCTTGAATCATATGACTGGAAATGCAGAAATGTTACATGGTATTCATAGGTGTGAAAGTGCACAACATATCTAGATTGCCAATGGTAGTACACTTCTAATTACTGTTGTTGGTACTTTGGGACATGGTTTCAATGATGTTTTTATGTCACCAAGGTTATCTACAAATTTGATTTCTGTCGGCCAATTGGTGGATCCTAATTATGATGTTCATTTTTCTCATGATGGTTGTATTGTACAGGATCAGGTGTCTGGGAATGTGATTGCGAATGGGCCTAAAGTGGGACGTTTATTTCCTCTCAATTTTTCTATTCCTAGTTTAATGTCTTTGGCTTGTATTAACGTAGCTAATACAAGTGAAGTATGGCATAAAAAATTGAATCATCCAAATTTTATAATTTTAGCACTTCTAATAAAGCATGGTCATTTGGGGAATAAAGATCAATTTTCATCTCTAAATTTGTGTTTAGATCGTGCTATTTGTAAACTTGGCAAAAACAAGACCTTACCATTTCCTAAACATGGTAGTCACACTACCAAATGCTTTGAGACTATTCATTTTGATGTTTGGGGTGTTAGTCCGGTCATTTCACATGCTGAATACAAATATTTTGTAACTTTCATTGATGATTACAGACGTTTCATGTAGGTGTAATTCCTTCGATCTAAAGTAGATGTGTTCTCTGCGTTTCAAAACTTTGTTGCTCTTATTGAAATACAATTTTTCACTTGTATTAAATTCTTACGTACTGACTCAAAAGAGGAATATATATCTAATAATTTTTATAACTACTTACAACAAAAGGGAATTATTTCTTAACGATCTTGCCGTTACACCCCACAACAAAATGGGGTCGTTGAGTGTAAGAATCGACATCTCTTAGATATTGTTCGTATTTTGTTAATTGAATCTTCGATTCCATCTAAATTTTGGGTTGAAGCCTTGTCTACTGTAGCATACTTAATCAATCGCTTGCCAAGGCTAACCTTGCAATATGAGTCTCCTTATTTTCGCCTTTTTGGAAGTCATCCTAAGTACCATTCTATTTATACTTTTGGGTGTGTTTGTTTTGTTCACCTGCCATGTACTGAACGTCACAAACTTGTTGCTCAATCTATCCGATGTGCTTTTATAGAGCATAGTACTACTCAAAAAGGTTGCTTGTTTTGATGCTACTGTTAACAAACTTCATGTATCGAGAAATGTGATTTTCTTTGAAAATCAATATTTCTTCCAATCTCACATTCCTTCAATATATGATCTTACCATACTTCCTAATTTTGATAATGTACTACATGTTAAACAATTTAAGTTAGGCTTTATATACCAAAGACATCGTCCACACTCAACGATGCCCCTTCTTGACACTAATGCTCCATCTAATCCAGTGCCTATTGAACCTCGAAGATCTAGCAGATTTATTCGACCACTAGATAGGTATGTTTTTCTCATATGTCACTCACTGCGACTATGGATACTATTGCAATGCCTCGTTCTTATTCTCAAGCATCTCAGCATGTGTGTTGGCAGCAAGCTATGCAAGAAGAGCTTCAAGCACTATAGGAAAATCATACTTGGGATATTGTATCTTGTCCTCCTGGTGTGAAACCTATTGGGTGTAAATGGGTCTACTCGGTTAAGTTTTACTCAGACGGCTCCTTAGGAAGATATAAAGCTCGTTTTATGGTCCTTGAAAATCATCAGGAGTATGGCATTGATTATAACGAGACTTTTGCACCCGTTGCTAAGATGACTACGGTACAAACAGTTTTGGCTGTTGTTGCTTCCAAAGGCTGGGCACTCTTGCAAATGGATGTCAAAAACATTTTTCTACACGGGGATCTCAAAGAGGAAATCTATATGACTCCTCCCCAAGGACTATTTTCTACACCATCTTCAGATATTTGTCGCCTGAAATGGTCTCTGTATAGCTTAAAGGAAGCACTACGCGCTTGGTTTGATAAGTTTCGTTCTTTTCTTCTTTATTTCAATTTTGTTCAAAGTAGTTTTGACTCATCTCTCTTTCCTCAAAAAAGTGCGATAGGGATTGTCTTGCTTTTGGTATATGTGAATGACATTGTAATTATAGGAATGGACTTTGATTTGATTCAACAATTAAAACGACACCTCAAGGCTTCCTTTTATATGAAAGATCTGGGTCTTCTACAATATTTCCTCAGTCTTGAGGTTCAATCCATACAGAAGGTAAATATTTGCATCAGCATAAGTATACACAGGAAGTGATCACTTGGCTAGTCTTTAGGAAGGAAATTCAGTTCTTACACCTTTGAAGATGAATTTAAAACTACAACAAGGAGAAGGAGAACTTCTTTCGGATCCCTCTTTCTATCGACAATTGGTTAGGAGCTTAAACTATTTACTGATAACCAGACCCAATATTTCCTTTGCCATCCAATAGGTTAGTCAGTTTATACAGGCACCTTGCCACCTTCATCTTGCTGCTGTTCGCCGTATAATTCGTTATCTCAAGGGGAATTCTCAACGTGGGTTATTCTTTACGGTTAGATCTCCTATTTTGTATGATACCAAAAGTTTTCATATGATACCATGCCTTCTTCGAGACTTTGAAAAATAATAAAGGATTCGAATGGACCGCAAAATGTGAGGAGGCACTCCAACAACTATAGCCATACCTAACGAATCCACCATTGTTAATGAAGCCCAAAGATGAAAAAATATTGTATGTCTAATTAGCGATTGCTCCCATAACAGTGAGCACGGTTTTGGTTCATGAAGAAGAAGAGCAGCAAAGTCTAATCTACTACATCAATCGAACCCTCTTCGACATGGAATTGAGATACAACCAACTCGAGAAGCTAACACTAGCCCTAATTTTAGCAACACAAAAACTCAAACTGTCCTTCCAATGCTATCCTATAATAGTATATACCACCTTTCTCTTTAAGAACATACTTCATAAACCTAAGCTATCAGGTCAACTAATCAAGTGGGTAATAGAATTGAGCAGTACAATATCTCATATTAGTCTCGGATAGAGATCAAATCACAAGTGTTGACCGACTTAATCACAAACTTCGTACCCAGCGAAAATGCACAAGTAGAGCAAGAGTTCATGGCGGTCACTAAGGGCACAACAGAGGGGAAATGGATATTAAAAGTCGACGGAGTGAGCAATACGAACAGTAATGGCCTAGGCATCATGCTAATTTCTCCCGAGGAAGACATAATTGAACAGGTCATTCGGTGCCATTTCAAGACTATGAATGGTGAAGCGGAGTATGAGGCCTAGATTGCCAACCTACAAGCAACGTACAGAATGGGTGTCACTCGACTGTTAGTGAGAAGTGATTCCCAACTGATAGTCTACCAAGTGAAAGGCGAATATCAAGTGAAAGACTTGAAGATGAGTGCTTACATAGTAATGGTCAAATAGTTAAGTACAAAGTTCAAATCATTCGACATCGTGCAAGTGCACTTGCTACTTTAGGGTCAACACTGAGTGGAAAGAAAGATGTGAACATTCCCTTGGTGCACCTACACTTCCCAGCTGGCCATAGGGACAAAAGAATATGACAACAATCGACCAGGAGATGTGTTGGATGACTCCAATTATCAACTATCTCCTGCATGACACATGCCTCCAACTCGCATTGAAGCCCGAAAAATCAAGGTTAGAGTTGATCGGCATTGTGTCATTAATGGCAAACTCTATAAGAGATCCCTATGTGAACCATATCAGTTATACATAGGACTTATTAATGCAAACTACATCCTTCGAATGCTTCACAAAAGTATTAGTGAAAACCACTTCGAAGCTCAAAGGGCAGGATATTTTTGGCCAACTATGAATCAAGATGCTGAAGAGCTAACACTTAAGTGCGACAAGTGTCAAAGGTTCGCCTAGGTTTCGCACATGCCCCCTCAAACCCATGACATCAATCATTGCACCATAGCCTTTCATAAAATGGGGAATGAATATTGTCGGCTCACTCTCTACTTCATAAAGGGGGGAATGAAAAACCTATTAGTGTTAACGGACTATTTTACTAAATGGGTCGAAGTAGATGCATACAAGAGCATTAAGGATGTAGAAGTGAAAAAATTCACCTAGAAGAACATCATATATAGGTTTGGAGCTCCAAGAAAGATAGTGACGGACAATAGCTCATAGTTCATCTCCCATAAATTGAAGAAGTGTTACCAGGAATGGGGAATTAAGTAGAACTTCTCCACTCTCAGGCATCCGCAATCAAATGAACAGGACGAATCAATAAATAAAACCTTGATGCAATTACTCAAAAGAAGTTGGGGAGCGCTAAGGGTAAATGGGTTGAGAAATTACGAGGTGAGTTGTGGGCTTATCGAACGACTCTTGTGTGTCAACTGGTCAAACTCCTTTCTTGCTGGTTTACAGCATAGAAGCTAAATTATCGATCGACACCGATCTGTAATCAGATAGATGAGAAGTAGATGAACTCGAAAACTCCAAAGCTCTAAAGTTTGAATTGGGAATGATTGATGAACTTAGGGCAAGGTCACAGTTTCGTCTAGTGAACTACAAGCAGATGATAGCCAGAAGTTATAACAAGCATGTGAGAATTCAAGTTTTTGCAGTAGGAGATTGGGTACCTGTGGAAGGTTTTCCAGACACCAAAGTCTCGAACGAAGGTAAGTTAGGAGCCACATGGGAGGGACCCTACCGCATTACCAAAGTGATCGGGCGCGGAGCATATAAACTGGAAGACATACGTGGGCGTGATAGAAATCAGCTGGAACGCACTCTACCTCAAAAAGTATCACTTGTAAGAGTTAGATCAAGCGACATCATTGTAAGTAGGCACTCTTTTTTCCTTAACAGGCTTTATCACATTAGGTTTTACTGTCTATTTTTTACGAGATGTATAATGGGTCGATACTCAAACATCACTCCTGATCAATCAATTGTGTACTTTGAAGTTGCGATCAATGAAACGTTGGCCCGACCAACAACTTTTCTTTATGCATTCTTATCTTTAATATTATGCAAGTCGATCGACGTTAATATCTTGCTTCCACCACTCTAGTTTATAACAAAATGAGGTCAAAATTCTCACACTTAAAAGAGTGGTTCGACGAATAAGATCGACAATTATAGGCGGTATCTTGAGGGCCACCTCAGCCACTGAAAATCACAAGTGGTCTCAGCCTCACTAAAACATAAAAGATTGATAATGAGTCATATCAATAACATGTCTTTTTTTTTGCAAAATAAATAAATCGGTCGACATTTGTGAAAGATAAACTACAACTCTGCTACACATTAGTCGATCAAATTATAAGCATTCCCAACAGGGACAAGTACCAGCATAAGTAAAATGAAAGATTTTACAAATTTTAAAACATTTGCGTATTACAACTAAAGTCGATCTAAACGATCAAAAAAACCAAAAATACTAAATAAAGCTGGGAGATCAACAATCGCAGAAAAATCACTTTTCAGCATCCTTATTGACCTCCTTAGAGCTTTCTTCGTTAACTTCCACATCGTCGGCTTGGTTGCCTTCAACACCTTTTCCAGCTGCAAGATCAGCCGAGGTAGGATCGTCCGAATTTCGGATCTCATCCCAAATCTTAAACGTGCCCTCAAGATCCCACTTGTCTATTTTGCCTGCCTCATGCTGAACCATGAGGTCTATGTTGGTTTAATAACCGTTTTATCCGTAATCATTTGATTCTCGATCGCCATTGCGTTGAGAGCAGCTCTAGCCTCTTGCAGCTCCTCCTCCGCCGCCTTCTTCCCTTCCTCCAGCTCTTTTACCCTCTGTTCCAGAATTGTTAATTTACTTTTCAACACAGAGGCTACCTGTTTGGCATTGAACGCCTCTTTCTTGTAAGCCTCCACGTGGCCTTTGTACTTGTTGTTTTCATTTTCAGCCTCCTTCATTCTGTCCTGGGCATTTTGAGCTTGCTTCCTCATGAACAAGTAGTGCATGAGACCCTACCGATAGATTCATGTAAGGAACGACAAAGTAGAACGTGCGTTAAAAACATAAAGGAAGCTACAAACCTGGACGTGAAAGTTGACTCCTTCGTCAAAAATGTCCGATAGGGGCCTTCCTTCAAGACGGTCGACATCTTGAGGGAATAGAAACTTTTTAGCCTCATCGATCACTAGTTGTTGATTGGAAGAAACTGAAGCATCAAAAGGGAAAGAGAAAGTGATCTCTTCTCTAGCCTCTGTCTCGACCGTATCAATGTCATCACTACGACCTCTCTTTTTGGATGACGCGACACCTTTGCCCTTTATAGCGGTAGAAACTTGCTTTTTAGTAGGTGATTTCTTTGAAGACGCTGGAACAATTGCACCCGCTCCGGACGACGTAGGTTTCGCTTGCTTCTTCAATTCTTTCAAGCGCTTGGCAACACCACCAGAATCAAAAATTGAAGTTTGAACTGGGGTTGACATAATATCTTCTGCAAATAGTTATTCGACGGCAATAAGAGGTCTGACGAACGAGAATTCCCCAAAAATCTGGCTCACACAGTGTCTAACAAAGATTATGTTAGGGATTAATTTAACACAAGAGTTACCTTCCCTATCAATGAACCACCACAAGAAACTACCGACAATCGTCTTCCCTTGCAGTAGGACCTTGACGTTCCTTTCTTCAAGTGGAATGGAATGAATCAAATCAATCCGCTCCTCGCTAATGTGGTCCTGTTCAGGTAGTTTGTATTTCTTTGTGTCAACTGCAAAGAAAGATATCATGAGTATGAAATATCAAAGACTAAAAGTAAATCTACAAAGATCAACACTAACCGGAGGGGTTCCACAGAGAAGGTATTTGAAACCCTTGGAAGGTGTCAGAAATCAGATCTCCCTTAGCTAGAAAATACTTGTTTTTCCAGCCACGATCGTTAGTCGACAAATCCTCCACAAGGTTTCGACGACCGCGTCGAACAACGAAAGAAAAACGACCACCCATATCCTTCTCATTTTCCTTCAAGTAATAATTATATAGGAGATTCTCCAAATCGAACTTTAAGTCCCTTGTCTCACAGATATGGTCGACAGCCAGACAAATCCTCCAGGAATTGGGCATCAGTTGACTAGGGGCCATGTTGTAGAAACATAAGACCCTTCTTGCTAGACCTAACACGGGAAATCTAAATCCCCATTCGAACGGACATTCATAAAACACCGTCCAACCAGGGAAATTCCAGTCGGCCCTTTCTTCGCCAGATGGAAGCCTCAAGGAAACCCCTTCTGGGATTTTATAAGTATTCCTAATGGACATGAGCTGGTTCGAACCTAACTTATTGGGGTAATCCTTAAACAAGATGTGAGTTGGAGAACTATTGAGTCTATCCTTGGAGACAGCTCTTGGAGGACCACTAGCACCTCCCCTATTGGCGATCGACTCAGACGCTATGTTTGCAGGTGTACTCGACTCACCAACTTCATTCGGCTCAACAGCAACTGTTAGTTCGACCAGTTCTGAGTCAAATGACTCTGGGTCGATAAGCTCATCAGACTCCAAACCATGACTTGACGTGGACTCACTAGATGAAGAGCTAATCTCTGGTTCGGTAGACATCTTCCTAGATACTGTCGAACGAAAAACGAAACTAGGGTTAGTAACATATTAATGATGAAAGCAGGAATGAAAATATTTATATATATATATAGAATGTGTATATGTATAGAAGTCTTAGATATTGCTTAGCATAGTGAATCAATGCATACCACCTTTTTCGTGGCATTGTTGTAGGGCTTTATTAAGGGCAACATCAGCACTTAGTTCAATCCATTTGCAGTCAATTTCAACTTTCTGTAATGCTTGTGTACTGAGGACTCCTTGAAAGAAAATCTTCATATTGGGACATGCTTGCACAATTAATTCTTCTAAAGATGGGAATTCTAAGATGTGATTCCCCAAGCAAAAGCTTGTGAGACTTGGTAACCAACATAGTGACAAACTCTTCAATTTGCTGAAAACAATTTTATCCTCCATTACATCTCCCGGTTGATTACCTACTACTTCTGTCATGTTTTCACAACCAAGGATTTGGATTTTGGTAAGATGTACCAAACTTTTTGCTGTTGAGGATGTCATGAAGTTTATCAATCCATCACAAAAATTAACTTCCAAATTTGCAAGATTTTGGAAAGATGCTGAAGGTGGCACTAGGCTAATCAAACTGCCACAACGAGTTACTTTTAGAACTTCAAGATTTTGAAGAATTAAGTCCAATTTGAAATCTTCTTTCCACATATACTCCAGATTGTCAAGACCTTGAAGAACTAATATTTTCACTTCTAAAGTTGTCCCTTCTTGTGTTTCCACATCTTCATATGAAAATATCTCTTTACATGAAATGGTAGTAAGTGAGAGCATTTCCAAATTATGAAATCTCTTAATGATACCAAGAGGCAAACCTGTTGATTCATCATTCTCAACTTTAAGAATTTTAAGTTCAGGAAAAAGACATTGCAAAATCTGACCCTGCCACATAGCTACTTTTTCTCCAACTAATTCCAATTCCTCCAAGCAAGGAAAGGCCTGACAACCAATCAAATAAAACGCAAATAGGTGTTATGTTTCTTCCAACAATTTCACAAACCATAGAACGATTTCAAATGTACTTTAACAGGAAAATATTGTCTAATTTATACGGAAAGAATTTGTTAATAAAATTCCTGTTTGAATAGAAAGAAAACGTGTCACACCCAAGAGAGAATTAAATTGTCTAATGTCAAAAAAACAAAAAGGAAAAAGGTGCCATACCTTGTCACTATAGTTAGTATCTTGGATTCTAATGACTTCTGAAGTGAATATCTTTAGTTTGCCACAATGGCGCAACTTCAACTTTTTCAAGACAGGCCATTCAATTGTATGTCCACCAGAGTGGAAAGTTACAAGTTCTGGCAGGTTACGCAGTTCCAAGAAGGTCAGTTTTGGAAAGAGAAAACTAGTAGGTTCTTCTTCCACTAGTACTCCTTCCTTTGCAACAATTTCCTCCAGTCCGCAATCAGATACACTGAGATATTCAAGTTCTGAGAGTGTCCTGCCAATGGATCCAGGAAAGAGATTTTTCAGACTCTGACATCCTGAAGCTTCCACTTTTTGTAGGTTTCCAAAAGAGAGCATTTTTTGGGGATCCTTATTCCACACATACTTCAAGTTTGGTAAACTGATGATTCGCAATTCTCTCAACTGAGTTGTTGCTATGGAATGTCTTTCTTTGTAATGTATTTGTTGGAGACCAAATATTTCTTCCAGAGAGCCACATTCATCAACATCTAGAGACTCTAACCTCAATAATCTTCCACACATGCTTGAAGGAAACACGGACAATAGATTCTGACAATAATAAACCTTCAATGATTTTAATTTGGAAAAAGAATCTTCAGCAAGTTGGCTATGCCATATCATCTTCAAGTTATGAATCCCAAAGAGTTTTATTTTCTCTAAGGTAGGAAAACCAACCTGTAATGCATATACTTTTGAATCAATTTATAACTGAAAAGAATTGACAAAGATATATCCAATAAATAATGAAATAATAAAATCAAGTGTCCCTAAAGAGAAAAAGGTAAATTAAATTCTCGAAAATTAAAAAGCTTATATAATATAAAAACTAAGAAAAGCCAAAGCAATGAGAAGATATATGGTGATCTACATACCTTATGATCGAATATGCATTCATTAAATTCAGGACAATTCACCATCTCGAATTCTTTTAATAATGGAATTTCAAGATAATTTCCTGCGTACAATCTTTTCAGCTTTGGAAGATTTTCTAGCTTAAGGCAGTTTAATTGAGGGAACGACATTGTATCCCTCCTTTTTACTCCTCTTAGCACTTCCATGACCACCATTTCTTCCAATAGCTCGCACCTGCTTATCTCAAGATGTTGGAGTTGCACAAAACAATTAACCATAGACGATGAAAAAAGTTCTTTTAAATAAGAACATCCAATTACGATCAAGTGTGTCAAATTTTGAACCCAAGAAGCCACTGCTGGAAACTTGTTGTGCCAAATCTTTTCAACATAAATACTGTGAATCTTCAAGGTCTTCAAGTTGGGAAACACAACCTGCAAATAGAATTTGGTATTCAATCTTATTTGAACGAATTTAAGAAGTGTGAATTTTTAATCATGGATATATGACATACCATATGGCTTGACAGTGTTTGTCACTCTAATAAAAGCAAACATTCAATTTCATTACATACCAATTAAAGAATATAAAAATAACACAATGAATATGCATTAACATTCATTAGATGCATTCATTATTATCATGCTGGTAACAATGAATACAGTAAATCTTAACTATAATACTAAATGAAACAGTTTATGAATGGTAGAGGCAGAAATATAAATAATCCCATTGAAGTCTTGTTTGAAACAATAACGAAACTTATACAAGCAGCGATGATAGATAAAAAAGAAATATGTCTTTAAACATTTTGTAAATTATGATTTGACTAAAATTTTGCTTTTCATTTATAGATACCATTAGTATTTTATCAATACTTAATTTTGAAACGATAACTTTCAAGAATTAGTTAACTTAATAAGAATAAAAAATGTTACTCAATTCTCTCTCATTTAGGGTGAAGTGAGTTTTAGTTTATATTTATAGTAAAAAAAGAACATAAGTGGCCCGATAGATTAGCTTTAGAAAGCACATTATTAAAAATACAGAAGGTACAATGTAAAATAACAAAAGTTGAAACCAAAACTCTCATGAATAGAAGAGGAAGCGCCTTACAAATATGACATTAAAAATTTAACCCAAGATCAATATTTAATTAGGAGTATGACAAGTCTTTGAATCAAAACATATATATATATAAACTTCATAATGAGTTACCGTGCTATTTGATTCTTTTCTAAACTATTTTAAATAATAAAACATAAAATCAGTATGCAGTTCTTTGTTTTAATGCAGCAAATTTGTATGAGTCTTATTATATGGATTGCTAGTTAGCAGAACCAATTCATAATGATAAAAGAATGATCAATTTACTAGTCCTATAAACTTTTAAAAGTATAAAAAAGAATAATGTATGCTATGATCTATTGTCCTTTAACCTATTAAAACTTTTAATATTTTTTTCAATATAATTACAAGATAATCAGATGTCAATAATTAAAAGTACATTCATGATATCAGGAGATCTACTCCCAATGAATGAATACTTTACCATAGTAATACTTAAACCTCTATTCAGAATGTTAAGAATGAATGCAATAACCACTTAAGTTGTGAATAGATGTGCAATTAGAATTATCAATTTATCTAAATTCAACAGCAACCATGTCAGAAATAATAACTACTTAAATTATAATTGTACTTAATTAGTACTAGGTAGTGTATATGATTAAGAGCATGATTTCCGCAGACAAGTTTGGCTTGACCATGAGCCCACTTGAATTTTTGTACTCATCAAAGATAAAAAGTTGTGATCACATATAAAAGATTTTGGAATTTAATATAAGGGATTTGTACCATCCAACAATTAACTGCAAAAGTATGATTAATGTGAACAATTTTAAACAAATAATTATGAAACAAGCCTCTCAATTATAGAGACTAAGAGTCATAATTTTTTTTTTCTTTTTAACTTCCTTTTTAATTAAAAACAACTTAAAGTTATGTGACAATTAATGTCATTTTAAAAGCTAATTTCTTTATACAAATCGTAGATGCTCAAAAGAGAGGGTTTGGTAATACCACTTATTTTAATAGGAAGTTAACATAAAATTTTTGTTAACAAATGAGAATAAACAACATTTCAAAAAAGAAAAACATAGATAGAGAATAAACTAAGAAAAAAATGAGAGAAAACAAGGTTATCTCAGACTTACCCTTTCGTTGAAAAGTGTCCTTACAACGTCAAGCTCGTCCTCCGAAATGATTTCTCTAGACTTCGAATCATTTGTCAATTGCAATGGCGAAGCTATCTTCACTTCGGAGCAGAAACTTTCGAATCGTGGTAGATATTCTAGAGTCACAGTGCATAATTGTCTTAACGAAAGCGCACAAGTCGCTTCATTGTCATTGACATAATCCTGTCCCCCAATAGCAAAAATTTCTTTCATATTTTGACAGCTACACACTTTAATTTCTTCAAGTTGTGAGAGGACTTGAGTAGTGGAGAATGAGAAGATATTGGGTAAATTATTACAGAAAGAGATTTTTATAATTCTTAATTGGTCAAAAGACTTTACTCCCAGAGGACCATTACATATATTCTCCAGCTTATCTAGCCTGGAAAGATGCAATGATTCCAAAGCATTACAAGATATTGAGTGCTTTGAGTCTACAATATATAAAGAGTCAGGATTATACGTCACAGTGAGATGCTTTAATTTAGGAAAGCCGCTTCTATCTAAATCATAAAGAACATTTCTAACACCTGGCACATCACACAACTCTAGTTCGCTAAATCCCTTCAACTGCGAGATAAACCCATCCTCAATGTTATTGCACCTGCACAGTTTCACGATTCTGGAAGTTCGATACTGTGAATGCCAATCCACCCATTTATCTCCTATCAGTATTTTGTATCTTTCTAGCTTTGGAAAGAGCAAGCCGTTTGACATTTTAGCATCTGGAAGCCGTATTTCTAAAGTGGTAAGGTCAGTCAAATGCTTCAAGTCATCAAGACTAGCATTCCTTCTTTCAGTGTTGGGTCTTGCAACATCCCATTCAAATGTAGAAGTATTCTTCATATATAGAAATTCTAAATGGGTTAAGCCTGACATGACTAGTGGGGAAATAACTCTAAGTTTGGAACAATAAGACAAATCTAACAACCTTAACATAGTCAATTGATGCATCTCTGCAGGCAACTCCTCAATCTCAGAACCACGAAAACTAAGGACTTTAAGTTTCTTCAAATCTCCAATAATTGCTATGTCTTTCAATTTACATTGATCTAGACACAATGTTTGAAGGGTTATAAGGCAACTAAATGATGTGGGTAGTGGCCATAAATCCATTTCCATCAAATGCAAAACTTGAAGCCTTAGCATCCCAACAAAAAAATTATCAGAAATTTTCAAATACGAATCCTTAGGTTTCATATAAAGAAATTTAAGTTGAGGGCATACCAACTCTAAATCTCTAGGAAGCTTACCAACATCATGTAAGGTGATTGCAGTGCAATTTTTTAGTGTATTCTCGCGAAACCGGTTCTGCGGAAAGGCACCATCTATGACAGCAAAACCCTGATGATTTGTTGTTGTGATTGACCTAGCAACGGCACAAACAACATCATGCATAGCAAACCTTTTGCTATTAGGAATGGCATGCATACCAAATCTTTCTCTTGCAGGAGCATCAAGCAATAAAGAAGAGGCCTTGAGTTTGCTGATCAAGGTATGTACCTTATCTAGTGCATGTGCCATTGTATTGATGTCCCTAAATAAACCCATACCAATTCCATATCTTAACAAGTCTTGAAAGGAAGCATCATAGGTACACCCCATGCTACTACAAAGCAAAAACGTTTCCTTGAGTTCCTCACTTTCTAGATGATTGTAACTCAACTTTATGCTTGTATACACCTCTTTTGTATCTCCCTCAAATCTTTTGGAGGAAGGATTTCTCAATTCTTGCAGTGCATTGTTCCATTCATATATCTCCTTGTTTCTCAATGCCTTTGCTATCGTAACAATGGCAAGGGGCACACCTCCACATTCCTTAGCCACATCAAGTTGCACTTCAGCACGATCAATACACGAACCTGCTATGCTCTTAAAAAGACTCTGAGCATCTGCTTCATTTAAGGATTCAATGCCAAAATTGCGTTGACAGTCCATCTTATTTGTTAATATATCTTTGCTTCTTGTTGTCAACAATAATTTTAACCCCTTATGATCGTTTCTGAAAGGAATTCCTACTATCTCAAAATTAACACTTCCCCAAATATTATCTAAAATGAGAAGAATCTTCTCCTCTTTCTTTAGTCGTTCACTTAAGATTCTTGCCCTTCCGGAGATAGACTCCACATGGAATTCCAAGCCCAACTTATCTGCAATTTCTTGTTGGATCTTTTTTATGTCTGGTGTCTGAGACACTTCTACAAAGACTATCAGACGAAAGAGCTTATCTTTCTTGGCCTCTCTTGCAACTTCCTTTGCTAGAGTTGTTTTACCGATGCCGCCCATGCCATAAATCCCAACGACGTTGATATCAGGATTACGGAATGCTTCAATGATATTCATCAAAATGGACTTTCTTGCATCAAAAGCCTCATAACCATCGCTAGACTGAAGCCATGTCTCCTCAGCGACGGTATGGAATGAAACTTTTTCGAATTTGCCAGCTTCTTCCTGGACCACAACATCAGCCTTCAACTTGGCTGCTTTCTTGCTATGTCGATAGCGTTTCTTCAAATCAGTACAAGAAAAGCACTTGCAACCTTTCAGGTTTCCTTGCTGATGTTTATCATCATTAATGAGCTCCCAGGCCTCATCAATGATGTTCTTGACACTATCGAGCCAAGTATCGACATGCGTCTCAATCTCTTCTCCTTTTCTTCTCGCATCTTCAATCGAATGCTGCACCATCTCTCTTCTACCCTCCAGTTTCTTCACTTCACTCGCAAGATTCTCAACGTTGCTCTTGTAGTTCCACAAATATCTGAATGGAAGTGTTATGGGAGCAACCAAGTATTCAGCAACCTTTGCAGCAACAGAAACAGCAACTTCAGTCATTTTCAACAACCGACCTCAACCTCTCTCATTCGCTTGTCTTTTAAGTTCTTGAAGAAACACAGAACAGAGAGTCAAAGCAAGGCAGAGAGAACACAAAAAGCAGAGGAAAACAGAGAACATAAGAGAGCAAAACAATATATGAAAGCAACAAACTTTGAGATCCAAACAACCAAACTGAGTAAAGGGTTTTTTCACACACTAGTGAAGAACCAAGAAAGAAAAAGAGACCGAAACATTGAACAGAGACCACAAGAAAGCAAAGCAACTAGTGAGCAAAACATTTGATTTGGAAGCCGAAATCTTTGAGATCAGAGCAACCAAAATGAGATAAAATTTTGTTTGAGACACTAAATCATGTGGTCTAGGGATCAGTGAGTACTGGGGTAGTGGGGTGGTCACTGTCACTACGTGTACTGAATACTCCATCATAAATTTCACGCGTAATGAGATTCCAGTACTCGTTTGTCCCCATTGGAGGTTAATACGTGCAAAGGAATTTTTTTTTTTTTCAAGATAACTAGCTGTCAGATATGTCATATGTGCATCAGTGCTTGCGTGCGAGACCCATGTGAATTTGTCACCCCCACGATCAATAATTGAAAAGGACTCACGACCAATGGTAAATAGGGGATGATTCGTCTGCTCCTATGTCACCCGTCTCAAACAATATCAATTATTGTCCTCCCTTCCACCAATTACGACAGACCACGCATGAACTTGTCTTCCACTTCATGTCACCGATTAAAATTATATGTTACCACCTTTTTTTTCACATATAAATATGGAGAATTTATGGTTTTTATCCGTATAAAAAAAAAAATTTGTTTTTACTTATATTTTTATAAAAATTTATTTTCGACCTCACAAATAAACTTTGTTCATGGTATATCTAAGATTATTAAAATATCCTTAATTAAAATCATTCAACTATTCTAACTCAAAATTATCAAAATAATCTTATTTTTTTTAACAATATCCTGTCTCTTTCCTCTTCTCCATTCATGGTTTTTAATGTTGGATTTACCATTGTAACCGAAAAACAATCTAGTAAGGAATTTTTTATTGAAGCTTCTTCGTTCATTGAAAATTTTTGATTCATTCAAGTTTCATCCATTGAAGGTTTTGAAGTTTCCTCTTCCATTTGAAGTAATTTGAGTTTTGAATATAATGTATATGCTATTATTGATTGGTTTTTTGGTTGTTTTATTCATATTGTAAGCTAAAGGCTATAAGAATGACTTGGTTGTGATATATATAGTATTCGTAAGGCATATTAGTCGTTTCTGTAAAATCTTCAACGAAATCGGTTTCTCATGACTAAAAAAAAATTAAAATATTAAGAACAGTTTTTCAGTGGACTGAAAAATCGATATTGAAAAACCGATTTTTCAATGGAACAATTTTTTAGTGGACTAAAAAACAAATTTTTTCATATTTTTGATATTTTTTATGTTTTGAATGTTGTGTATTAAATTTTAATGTTATCATATCCTCATTTATTTGAAATTGATCTTCTACAAAAATAACATTCCTACTGATGATAACATTGTGGGTAGTGAGATCGCATAGGCGATACCCCTTCACTCTATCAACATACCCTAAGAATATATATTTCTTTGATTTTAGACCAAGTTTTGTTCTTTCTTGAACATTATACATCATGTACATAGGATATCCAAACAAATGTAAAGTAAAATAATCAGCGAGTTTACAGGTCCACATCTCCATTGGTGTTTTCAACTAAATTGTTGTGAATGGATATCGATTTATCACATAATAGGTAATCTTCGTTGTTTCTACACAAAATGACTTGGGCAAACCTGCAATATTCAATATAGCTCTAATTCTTTCTACAAGAGTTCTATTCATCCATTCTGCTACCTCATTTTGCTGAGGAGTGTATGTAATTGTAAATTACCCTTCGATTTCTTCTTGCTTGCAAAAAGTAAAAAACTCCTCCTCTTTATATTCTCCTCCATTATTATCCTCAAGCATTTGATATTTTTCTCATATTCAAGTTCTACCAGTGCTTTGAATGCCTTGAACACTAGAAACGCTTCTAACTTTCTCTTGATAGGGTACACTCAACTTCTCCTGAAGTAATCATCAATAAATAATATAAAGTATTTTTCTCCTTCTAGAGATATATCCGATGATTTCCAAATATCAGAATAAATCAAGTCTAAAATGTATTTGCTCATAGCAGTAGAATTGCTAAATTTCGATCTATGCTACTTGTCATACAATGCTTATAAAAAGGTAGATTTATCGTTTTGAGCTCAAGAAGCAATCTGCATTCGGAGAGATTCTTCAAACCTCGTTCAAATATGTGGCCTAATTTACGATGTCACTTTATCATGGACTCTTTTCTATGATTGTTTGATGCAACATATGAATCAGCGCCTAGTAGTGTTTTTCCTTTAAGCATGTATAGATTTACAACAACTTTTTCTCCTTTCATGACAACACGCGCACCTCTTATAATTTTCAAGACTCCACTTTCTATATGGGTCTTGCATCCAAGATCATCCAATTATCCTAAAGACAATAGATTCTTCTTCAAGTTCTCTATATGTTGTACCTTCTGAATGGTACAAACTATACCATCGTGTATCTTTATCTTGATCGTGTCAATACCCGCAATTTTTAAAGCACGATCATCACCCATAAATACAGATCTTCCTGAGATAGATTGATATGTGTGGAACCTTTCCCTACAAGAAGTCATATGCTAGGTGGTTACTGAATCTAGAATCTAAATATCAGTAAACCGTAATCTACTTTCTGCAACTATGGTTGCTTTGTTGTATAAGACATCACTATCATCTTAAGTGCTTGCTACACATCCCCGTGAGTTTGATGACTCAGGAGCTTTATTCTTTTTATTGCACCACCACTCACTTTTGACGCATCCTTTCTTGCCAAAGTCATAGCATCTGACATTCTTCGTACTTCTTGATTTTGATCTACCATGATTGAGACTCCCACTTGAGCCACGTTTCGTTGATCTCCATCTTGTCATTGACAAAGCCTCCATTTGTGTACTACTTGACAATCTGTCTTCCTTGCTCTTACGTCTGTTTTCTTCTTCTAAGACAGCAACTGCAAACTTATCGAAAACTAGATATTCTAAAATATTATTTGTCAGGTTGATGATAAGTTGATTATACGAATCAAGTAGACTTTGAAGTAGAATTTCTGCACGTTTATTTGTCTCTATTATGTGACTCTACACTAAAAATCGAGAAAATAAAGTATTTAAGGTGTTGATGTAGTCGATTACTACTACAGATTCCGTCATTTAAAGATTACCAAGTTTTCTTTTTAAGAAAATTTTCATATGTAGTAACTTAGACTCGTACAATTTTATCAAAGTGTCTCATACCTCCTTAACCGTCTTATTCTTTGCCACACTTGATAATACATCATATACTAAGGCTAGATGGAGATTGGCAATTGCGTTATCATCCATCTCGTTCTACTTGGCACATCATTGATCTAGGCTGGCCTTCATTCTATTGCTTGTAAGTAATTATCTTTTCTCAAAATAGTCTTTATCTTTATCTTTCATAATGAAAAATTATTTATATTAAACTTTTGAATTTTAAATTTCACTGTCATCTTTATGAAGTACTCACAAGATATCCAATGAATAGTATCGTCAGTAGATTAGTATTCCGAAATAGTGCATGTATTCATAAATAGTGCACCAAGTAAGTTCTCAAAAAAGAGAGGTCGATCAGAATGGACACACTTAAATAATAAGTCTTTCCTAGCTAGAACTTTTTCTAGGCATGCACTTCCACACCACCACACTTATTTCCAGTAATCAGGAACAATTATTTTATGATGTGAAAGATCAGGTAATGTTGTAACCACAAAGCATACTAAGAATTTTCTAAAAAACCTATAGCTTTGATACAACTATCATGACGACTCGATCCTATTTTAATCTCAATGCAAATATGAAATTGAGAATAACATTGAAAGAAAATGAAAGTAATAAAATAAAAATAGTAGACGCAAGCTTTGCATGGTAAAACTCTTATGGTGTGTTTACTTCATGGATTAAACAAAGGGAATGGGGAATGGGATTGATTGATGTTGTTTACTTGCTTAAAATCCATTTCGTAATGGGAATGAAAATGTGGGCCCCACATCAATTTGGGGTTGTGGAATGGGAATCCCATTCCCCCCAACCCACTTGGGAATCTCATTCCCATTCCCTTTGTCAAAATAAAATGTCTCTTATACCCCTTTTAAAAAAATAAAGAAAAATCTATTTATTTGATGTTAAAAAAAAAAAAAAAACTACATATTGTAATAAAAAATTGTGCACTATTAATTTTTCATCACCAATTTCTTAATTATCATGATGGACTAATAAAATAATATGTAATTTTTTTATTATTATATGTAGTTTTTTATTTAATATTAAAAAAAATTACATATTATAATAAAAAACTACACACCAAGTTAATAAACTATTAAAATAATATTAAGTTTTTTTATTATAATATGTAGTTTTTTATTTGATATTAAAAAAAAGAGCATATTATAATAAAAAACTACACATTATTATAATTAATCCATAATTTTAATTAAGGGTATTTTTGTAACTTATAATTAATTCATTCCGATTCCAAAATAAAGTAAACAGTTTAATGGAAATAATATGGATTCCGATTCCGATTCCTATAGTTGAAGTAAACAACTTATATGATTCCGATACTTCATTTTGATTCCAAGTCATTCCGATTCCAGATCATTCCGATTCCTATTCCGATTCCTCCAAATGAAGTAAACGTACCATTAAGGTAAGGGAAACATCCACGAACCAAAACTAGAAAGATTTTATTAAATCAACAACATTACAATTTCTATGTAATTTTAGAAAAAAATTAGGGATAAGAGAACTCTCAAATCAACTCGAGACTTTGGGATGAAAAATTACAAAGGTCAATTGCCTATTTATAGGCAATATATGGTGGTTATTAATTTGCCTCCCACCTACGTGTCTCTCACCTAGACCAATTAAATTTGCCACCAAAAATAGTCAACAATTTTGCCATAATTAAAGAAAAATGGCTTCATCCTTAACGCAATATCTATTAACTTTTCAAAAACATTACTGACAATCAAATATGTCTTTTGGAAATATTATAATTTCAAATACAATATATATTAACATTTCAAAAACATTGACAATCAAATATGTCTTTTGGTAATGTGGCCAGAACATTATTAATAAATAATAAGAGTATTGACACCAAGCCATATAGATAAATGATTGAATAAAAGCATTGTTATAATGATGCATAGCTTATCAAAGACCAGAAAAGTACAGATAGTGAGCCAAAAATAAGATATAAAATCAAACGAAAGGAACTTATCTTAATAACCTTATACTAATAGTTCATAACAAATCAACTAATTCATAATTTATTTTTCACATCACTTAATTCACTATGTCCCTGTACACTTGAACCATTTTTGTAGATTTCTGTGCGTCCAAAAAGCTACGAAACTCTATCACTACACACCCTTCAGTCATAATGTAAACCACTATGAAATAAATTAAACTTCAGAGCCATAATAGAGATGTACCCATATGATAATTTCAGAACATAGCAGGCTCCATTCTGCGGATTTTCAGGACTTAATCCTTTAAATTGAATTTCTAAAAGAACTAATGAGTTGATACCAAAGTCATTTTTGAATTTTGAAAAGAACAGCCTAATCAGAGAAATTCACAATACAACAGTATTTCTGAAACAGAGTATATTCTATCATTCTCAAATCTGATTTCAATTTCACCAAAAATTCAAATACTCTAATATTGTTAAACAAAACAAGTTTTGTTGTGTACACCAAGAAGACACTGATAGAAGTTCAACAAAGTAAGTTATTGCTAACTTCAGAAACAGCAATATAATCATGCGAATCAAAGCTTATTCTTCGAACTGGTTAATAAAAGCTAAAGCAGTAATGTTGGTTGATTGACTCATTTCAATTTTTGTTATCATTCTTATATATATAAATATATACATGGAGAGCAACATACAAACATATTAATATAGTTCTATAATTACTACGGTTCAAACAGAGAAAAATTGGAAGTGAATATGATTCCCAGATCAAAATCAAACTAAAATTTAGAACTTCTCTTGTTGTATATTTTACATATATAATAGGAAATTTAAAATATAATTGAGGGTGTATATTCTACTAATAAGTCCGTGCATATTTATCTATAAACTGGCATTAACTTAAAGACAAGGATAATTAAAACTTGGAGAATTTTATGATAAAAACGATACATATCTTGTGATTAAATTCTACTCTTATTAGACTGGAAAATGTTTGTTTTATATGGGAGGAGAATTAGGTTGGGTCACTATTTTTCTTGTTCCGAGATGAATAAAGCTATATAGCAAAGATGAAACGAAAAAGTAGTTTCTCTTTTGCTTTATCTGTCCTAACTAAATTAAAATATGATTAATCCAATTAAACCAACCAAGGTTCAGTCAAATAAACTTTATTATAATATTTGTTTAAGTTAACATGATTAGCATCCTATTTAGATATCTAGAAATAATTTTTATATGGGTTAAAATGAATGTTGTAACACTTCAAAAGCAGCAACATATATAGGAATGAAAGTTAAAGCAGAATGGTGAAGATATAGAAGAAGAACCTCGCACACCTGACTTCAACATGAAAAACATGCACGAGCAAAGTCTCAATATCTCACAAAATATACAAGCAGTGCCTCACGCTAGATGGCCACTTGAAGAACAATTGCAGTCTTGTATGGAACATTGGTCATTCTGTACAAAACATATTAACGATGAAAGCAGGAATGAATATATATATATATATATATATATTCACACACACACACACGTGTGTGTGTAAAAGTACTAGATATTGCTTTGCATAGTGAATCAGTGCATACCACCTTTTCCATGGCACAGTTGGAGGGCTCAACTTCCCTTAATGCTTGTGTACTGAGGACTCCTTGAGAGAAAATCTTCATATTGCGACATCCTTGCACAATTAATTCTTCTAAAGATGGGAATTTTAAGATGTGATTCCCTGAGCAAAAACTTGTGGGACTTGGTAACCAACACAGTGACAAACTCTTCAATTTGGTGAAAACAATTTTATCCTCTATTACATCTCCTGGTTGATTACCTACTACTCCTGTCATCTTTTCACAACACAGGATTTTGATTTTGATAAGATGCACCATACTTTTTGCTGTTGAGGTTGTCATGAAGTTTATCAATCCGTCACAAAACTTAACTTCCAAATTGTAAGATTTTGGAAAGATGCTGAAGATGGCAATAGGCTAATCAAACTGTCACAATCACTTACTTCTAGAACTTCAAGATTTTGAAGAATTAAGTCCAATTTGAAATCTTGTTTCCACATAAACTCCACATCATTAAGTTCTTGAAGAACTAATTTTTTTCACTTCTATAGGTGTCCCTTCCAGTATTTCAACATCGTCGTATAAAAATATCTCTTTACATGAACTAGTAGTAAAGGAAAGCATTTCCAAATTATGAAATCTCTTAATGATACCAAGAGGCAAACCAGTTGATTTATTATTCTCAACTTCAAGAATTTTAAATTCATGAAAACGACATTCCAGAACCTGACCTTGCCGCGTCGTCACTACATCTTCTCCAACTAATTCCAATTCCTCCAAGCAAGGGAAGGCCTAACAACCAACAAATAAAAAACAAATAGGTGTTATGTTCCTTCCATCAATTTCACAAACCATATAACGATTTCAAATGTATTTTAACAGGAAATATTGGCTAATTTACATGGAAAGAATTTGTTAATAAAATTCCCGTTTGAATAGAAAGAAAATTTGTGTCACACCCAAGAGAGAATTACTATATCTAATGTCAAAATAACAAAAAGAAAAGAAAGTGCCATGCCTTGCCACTGTAATTAGTATCTTGGATTCTAATGACTTCTGCAGTGAATATCTTTATAAATTTTTGTTGATTTATGTAAACAATTTTCTAGTATTTATGTGTTACAACGCCGACAATTTAACGTTATTTATGGTACAGATTCTCTTGATTTGGAATGCTTAAACTCCGGCAAATGATCACTTCATTCATTTCTTGCTCGGCTGAAGGAATTTTGCCAAAGCTATGGACAAGTGAGTTGTGAGAGCATACATTGTTGCACCCTAGCAACGATTAAAGATCTGGCGATGTGAGGAATATTGTCCTTTTTTTATATCACTCACGCATGGCAGCAGATTTTTTTTTTTTTCTTTAATACTAATACCTTGCCCATGATATTGTCGGGACCAAATGCAATATAATATATAGATTAGCAACTCACATCAAGTGGAGAAACAACTCACAGTAGGTAGGAAAAAACTACCGACAAAGTAGAGCTTCAGTGAAATTGAGCTCACAACCTTGAAGTTAAGATTATGGGTGGGTCACGATCTTTTCACCAGGTCAGGCAACCATTCTCCATCATTCAAATACATCGAATTTCTTGTAGTCTGAATTTATTTATTTTTATTTGGCAAAAAAAGCCAAATAGCCTTAAAGGCATTAAGGAGATGTGACTATTGTAAGTTAAGTATAACATCAAAATGAAATTATTGTGTCCCGTTCAATTGGTTGTAATTTTTTATGTAGCAGTTATTGCCTTGTGAAATTTAATAAGTATTAATAAGAATATTCATAATTAGTGATAAATAATATTTGGAGATTTGACTCTTACAAGTAAAGCTGTAAAATGAAATTGTGTAATGACAAATTGGTTGTCACTAACAATGTTTTGTTGCCTTGCTATTAAAATTTTATAAATTTTAATAAGATTATCTACAATTTGTGATAAATGAAATTTGGAGATTTGACTATTGTTATTGTAAGCTATGCACAGCTGTGTAAAATTAACTGTAACTTAATGCCATAGTTGTTGCCTTGTAATGGAAAATGAAATAAACATCAATAAAAATATCTATAATTAGTGAATATTTAACTATTGTAAGCTAAGTACCACTGTTGAATGAAATAATTGTGTAACATTCAGTTTGTTATAACTTTCCATGTCATAGCTGTTGTCTTACCTTGTAATGGAAATTTAATAAGTATTAATAAATATATATGTAATTAATAATAAATAATTTTTGGAAATTTAACCATAATAAGCTACAATTATAAAATGAAAATGTTGTGTAATTCAATTGGTTGTAATTTTTAATGCTTGACTTGTAATGAAAAGTCAATAGATATTATTAAAAATATCTAAAATTAGTGATAAATAACATTTAGAGATGTAACCATTGTAAGTCAAGTGCAGCTATATTTGTAATTATTGTGTAATGTTAAATTGGTTGTAACTTTTAATGTTAGAAGTACTACCTTGTGTAATGAAGATTTTATAAATTTTAATAAAAATATCATAATTAGGTGTCAGTACAAAACTCACACTAATTTTAGTGTTGAGGAAAAAACGGGTCTATTATTATTAAAGAAATTAATACTTTTTTTTATTTAAAAAAAAAAAAGAGAGAGAAAGAAAATATAAAGAGATATGATTATTTTAGAAAATATAAAGAGGTATGATTATTTTCTTTCTAAACACAAAATAATACTTCCAGTCCAAAAAAGAAAAAAGGTTAACAATCGACTTGTACTAAATGTTTTACCCAATCTCTAAAATTGTTACAGCTATAGGATAATCAAATATTGGAAGTGTTTAATGAGACAACAAGGATATTGATAAGACCTGTCCTTCCTAAATAACAATGACAATGATTATAACTTTTATGGGCATGTTCCACCAATAAACTGTAAGTGAAGATGGCTTGTTTTATTTAAGTTTCTTGGGAGTTTTTAGTATGATAAGCAGTGGTTGAGCCAAGATTTTTCTTCAAGAACAAAAATGTAAGAACTTATAATATGTATCAATTTGATTTCGCAAAAATTAATCATATTTTTAAGGGAAAATCCTAAAAAATTATCTGACTTTTGATAGATTATCTATTTTCCTTTATGTGATTTCGTTTTTATTTAAAATATCTTCTACCGTCAATTTTTTAATAAAAATATTAAAAAAAAAGTTAAAATATTGAATTTATTCTTAATATAAATAATATTAAAATATAAATATAAATATAAAATAAATAATATAAAAATATAATATTTTTTAAAAAATAAAAAAAATTAATTTCGAACAAATTAAAAAAAAAAAAATTTTGTATTGTTTGATGTTTTAAACAAATTTGTATTGTTTGATCTGAAAGAATCTAGAAAACAAACACAAAGAAGCCTAAACTAGATATGAACAATCCATTGCATAGGTCACAACAAAATCCAGTTTCACCAAATTAATTCAAGAACATTCACAAAAAAAAAAAAAAAAAAAAAGGCACACATTTCATCAACTCCTAAAATGATACGATATTTTGCTCATGAAATGCCTAAACATCCCTTCAGAAAATAGCCATATGGTGAAACAAAGATAAAGCATGAGTAATTTACATTATCATAATCATTTTTTAGTTACTAAATCCCCTTTTCATTTTTGCAAAGTAATCAATTTCAGCAGTAACATTAAACAAATATAGGGTACGTTTTTACATTTTTCCACCATTTCTCCATTCCTCCATGTTTCTTTTATTACTTGGTGATGGCGAAGGCGAGCGGCGGGAATGGGCAAAGAGAAGCGACAAGCAGCAGCAATCGATGAGGAGATGCGAGTCTATAAAGACGGCACCACGAGTTAACAAAGATGAAGACGACGCTGGTCAGGATTGGCGTAATGAAGGGGGAGCAAGAGTGAAGGGAGACAGTGATGTAGCGGCGAAGGACGGAGACCAAAAGGAGCAGAAAAAGAAGATCAAAAGAAAGATGAGAGACTACCAGCGACGAGTGATAGAGCAAAAGAAGAAGGAGATGAGGCTGGGAGAGAGAGTGACTGGAGCGATGGAGGATTGAGGAGAGACCGTGAGTTAGAAAGAAAGCTTGAGTGATTTTTATTTAATAAATATATATTTTTAATTTTTAAATAAAAATATATTTATTTGTTTATATTTTTATATTTAATATTATTAACTATTTTTTTTTATATTTAATTCATATTTTTTAATTAATTTTATTCGTATTTTCGCTTTTACCCGAGTCAAATAGTCAATCATGTCCATCTAATATAATCTGATACCAATAGAGATATTATCATCCTTTCATACGCTTTCAATGGATATTTTAGGTGTTTATTCAAAAGTTAGACGATATTTTGGTTAAAAATGAAACCACATAAAAAAAAAAAATGATATTCTATCAAAATCAATGGTTTTTTTGAGATTTTTTTAATGTAAAGAGAGTAATTGAATGCCAATATACAAGATTGGTTTTGGTTTTGGTTTTTGAGCATCCCCTTTTTTTCCTTTTTCTTCGTAATTTTCAGTTTCATATTTGGAAAATCTCATAATGATATTTGAAAATATGAACTTGTTCCAATCTCTTTTCTAATTTTTCTTTTCATTTTTACTATTCTAGTTTTTAATTTAATTTATGATAAAATTATTTTTATTGGAAATATTTTTAATGACTGTAAAGTAATTCTATTTAAGAATAATATTAAAATTTAAAATTAACAAGAATTTGTGATGCACAAACATGCAAATGTGTGACTCTAAATAAAACAATCTGAAGCACACAAAATCATAACAAACAAATACAACTCAACCCTTCC
The DNA here is from genome assembly GCA_022984855.1 of Dimocarpus longan. Lineage (NCBI taxonomy): Eukaryota > Viridiplantae > Streptophyta > Magnoliopsida > Sapindales > Sapindaceae > Dimocarpus > Dimocarpus longan. The sequence continues at coordinate 8,143,165 of CM041016.1, read as the reverse complement.
TAGCCCAAGTGCAAACTCAAGTCATGTAGGACCGAAGACCTCGTTCAATTTGGACCAACCAAACAGCCGAGGCCCAATTTCTGATGGGTGATGATGTGGTGGTGACATGGCCAATCAATCATTACATACATGCCAACACGCCTCGCCAACCATGTGAAAAATACGTTTACAAGACATCTCATTTGTTTTTTCTCATATTTGGAAAATATCAACTTTCATTTAAATGAAGTTTTAATTGGTTTTAATTAATTGACTTAGATCTTGAAATAATCTTAAGAGGTGTTTGATAAATAATTGACTCTCCAATACTGTTTTGATTGTTTGATTATTAATTAGAGTCGTTGTGAGATTGCAACATTTCCTAATAATAATAGAATGAAGAAAGAATTTAGTACATTACCAATTCTTGTATGCCGATAAGTTGTAATCAGGGAATTCGACCCAAACCCGCAGGACTCGGATATTTGGGGCGGCTTTGAGACATTTTAACCAATATCAAAATGAGTTTAGGTTAAATTTTTTTACCTAATTTTATTTCGGGTCGCATTAAGATCTTTAACCAGATCCGATCCAGTTAATCTGTTTTATTATTATTATTATTATAGTTTATTTTTAAGTATTCTACGTTATTATTTGGTTATGGAACTTTATTACGTACTAAGTATTATGTATGTAAAGGAACTTTATTATGCGATAATTATTATTTTGGTGTTTATACTTAATGAATTTATATTTTTTATCAATTTTATATTGATATTATTTAGATGTGATGTTAAATTAAAAGAAATATTAAGTTGTTTTAAGTTTTAAGGTTTATTTATTGTTTGTATATTTATTTTTAATATAAATTTTATGACTTTTTTTTGAAAATATATATATATTTTATGACTTGTTAAAAATTGAATTACATCAAAATAAATTTGGACTGGGACAGACCACCCCAAACGGTTTGGGATTGGAGTGGAAAGCGACCACCCATTCATATAACTTATCGAGTTTGGGACATCCCATCAAAATATCAGGTCGGGTTAGGGGGTGTGGCTTAAGTATCGTAACTCTTAATTCAAGGATTTGAAAAACATGCATTGACAGAAAGAGGCTCACATCTTGTAGCTTCAGTTGTACAACAGGTGTTTATAAAATGAGTGCTGTAACATTTCAGAAGCAGCAACATCATAGGAATGAAAGTTGAAGCAGAACAGTGAAGATATAGAAAGAAGAACCTCGGACATCTGACTTCAACGTGAAAAACATGAAAAAGACTGCAATGTCTCGCAAACTACGCAGAAAGTGCCTTCACTCCTGATGGCCACTTGGAAGAACCAATGCAGTCCTCTGTCGAACTTTGGTTATTCTGTACATAAGCATAAATTATTAAAGGTGAAAAGGACTATATGTATATACAAAAAAATACTAGATATTGCTTAGCTTATTGAATCAATACATACCAATTCATGGTGCTGTTGTATGGCTTTATTAAGGTCAACATCTGCACTTAGTTTAATCAAATTTGCTGAATTTGAACTTCCTGTAATGCTTGCATGCTTAAGACCCCTTGAGAGAAATCTTCACATTGGGACAGTTTAACACAATTAATTCTTCTAAAGATGGGAATTCTAAAATGTGATTCCCTGAGCAAAAACTTGTGAGACTTGGTAAACAATATAGTGACAAATTCTTCAATTTGCTGAAAACAATTTTATTCTCTATTACATCTTCTGGTTGATTACCTACTACTTTTGTCATCTTTTCACAACTCCAGATTTCGATTTCAATAAGATGTACCAAACATTTTGCTGTTGAGGATGTCATGGAGTTTATCAATCCCTCACAAAACATAAATTTCAAAATTGTAAGATTTTGGAAAGATGCAGAAGGTGGCACTAGGCTAATCAAAATGTCACACTGAGTTACTTTTAGAACTTCAAGATTTTGAAGAATTAGGTGCAATTTGAAATCTTGCTTCAACATATACTCCAGATTATCAAGTTCTTGAAGAACTAATTTTTTCACTTCTACAGGTGTCCTTTCCTATGTTTCGAACATCTTCACATGAAAATATCTCTTTACATGAACTAGTAATAAGTGAAAGCTTTTCCAAATTATGAAATCTCTTAATGATACCAAGAGGCAAACCTGTTGATTCATCAATCTCATGAACTTTAAGAATTTTAAGTTCATGAAAAAGACATTCTGGAACCTGACCCTGCCTCATCATCGCTACATTTTCTCCAGCTAATTCCAATTCCTCCAAGCAAGGGAAGGCCTGACAACCAATCAAATAAAAAGCAAATAGATGTTATGTTCCAACAATTTCACAAACCATATAACGATTTCAAATGTATTCTAATAGGAAAATATTGGCTAATTTACATGGAAAGAATTTGTTAATAAAATTCCTGTTTGAATAGAAAGGAAACATGTGTCACACCCAAGAGAGAATTAATGTCTAATGTCAAAAAAACAAAAAGAAAGGAAGGTGCCATACCTGGTCACTGTAGTTGGTATCTAGGATTCTAATGACTTCCGAATTTAGTTTGTCACAATGACGCAACTTCAACTTTTTTAAGGCAGGCCATTCAACTGTATGTCTACCAGAGTGGAAAGTTACAAGTTCTGGTAGGTCACACAGTTCCAAGAAGGTCAGTTTCGGAAAGAGGAACCTAGCAGAATCTTCTTCCACTAATACTTCCCTCCTTTGAAACAATTTCCTCCGCTCTGCAATCAGACACACTAAGGGGTCGTTTGTTTTTTTATCTGAAGACTGAACAGTGCTGCTGAAGACTGAAAGCTGAATAGTGACTGGAATCTGAAATCTGATTGACATGTTTGTTTTTTCTTTTCTTACATCTGAATATATAATAATCTTGTTTGTTTTTTAAAGTTAAAAAGAGGCTCATGTCTTGTAGCTTCAATTGTACTATGGTTATGTGGCTGCGAACATAATTAATAATTTATAGCTGATTAGTGATCTTAAAACTACAAATAATGAGCCAACAGGTGTAGAATCAAAAGAAAGGAACTTATCTTAATAACCTTAATCGTTATGCAACCTCTGTATATTAGGTAAGTCTTCTACTAATTCATTTTTTATCAATTAATTCATTATTGATTTTTCACGTCACTTAATTCTCTGTCCATAACTTTTACAATTCCGATTTTATCCTCATACCATTGAATCACAAAACATGAAGGAGACAGCGGTTGACTACCAGCTCATGACGAGGTTTTCAAAATAAAAAATTGGTATGGTGTTGTGAGGAGAGGCGGCTGTGCCGAAAGAGAAAGAGGGAAGAAGATCGTTGACATGTAATAGATTCTTTTAGGTTTAGCATTTAGTACTTTTAATAATTATTATTGTTGTTTATTCTTTCTGATTCTTCAGGACAATAGTTTATTATTATTATTATACTTTTAGTTTTTAAGTAATTTTCATATTTTATGTTTTTAAAGCCTTCAATCTAAATGTTTCATGAATTATTATTCTTTGTTTTAATTAACTATTATAAAATAATTTAAAATTCAAATTATATAGTTCATTTTGATTAAGGTATAATGGTCGTAGCATAATTATAATAAATTTTAATATATATAATCCAAACAGTACTCCTAAAAGCTCTTTCGTTATAAAAAAATTCTATTATAATATATTATCTAATCAGTTTTCGAAAAGCTAAAGTTTTGACTTCTCTATCAAAAACCAAAGCAACATCAATGAAGCCTTTGAATTCTTTATTAACTATCATATGACTTTTGTACTCTTCCAAAAAAAGTTTTGAACATACTTGATTGGAATATTTTATAATATGACTTTTGTACCTTATTTTTCGAGTGTGTAAATGTATAAATACGTGTATAAAACAAAAATTTAGTTCATATGGAATGCTGTGATATTTTTATATTATATTTATTAAAAATAATTCTACTAAAATAAATAAAATATATATTAAAAAAAAAATCATTTTAAAGTTTACTGGTAAGAAACTTACATTTTCTTTCCAGAGTCCAGACTCATGTACAAAAATTTTCAATTTTAACAGTAAAACCGAATGTAAGAATCCTTTAACCAAACCAATAATATGTAAATCTTGATTTAAAGCAAAATTTATTCTTTCATTATTTCTCTATTAGCATATTGAAGACTTGAATTTATTTGATTGGAGATGTTATGACAAAAATACTAGTTATGTCTTTGTGACTTTGTTAACATACCTATCTGCGTATTATTGATTCTCAAGTAGAGACATTCCTCGAGTGGTTATAACAATTTCTACTGTCAAATCCAATGCTTGGCCCCACCCAAAATAGAAAAAATCTTTCCAATTTGTAAATTTTCTCTTTGAAAACTTTCAGCCAATTTTTTTGCAGCCTCAGACATATATTTGTTGGACTTTATTTTTATTCTTCTTGTAGGAGACACTATTTTGTGATCACGGGTGTTTTTAAATTTGTCGCGTACAATCCGCTGCCTTTACACCCACATTTATTAGTTGAGCATTTGTTACCTTTGTTATTTGCATCTTTCTTATTCATCTCTTTGTCATCATTTTCTTCTACAACATCATGTCTCTTATTTGTAGGGACATACTTCCTTGCATGAGCACAAACACATTGTATACTTGTCACCTCAAATACAACATTGATTTTGATTTCTGAGCATCATTTTTTTTTTTTTTTTGCCTTTTTCTTTATATTTTCCAGTTTCATATTTGTAAGATCTTGTAATGATATTTAAGAATATAAAATTGTGGTGATTTTTTACTTCATATTTTCACTGTTTAAAAGTTCAAAGTATAATACAAACACACATAACAAAACTTAATTGTAAATGGAAGCAAGAGGATTTTAATTTTTAAATTAAAAAACTTTTGGCTATAAAAGAAAGCAAGATATTTGAGTTTGGTCAGTTGTCACGGTGGGAGCAACTCCACTTGTATTTACTTGTCAAGTAAGAATGAGGTTCGAAACTTATTAAGAGCATAAAATGTGACAAATTTTTTCATTAAAATGTGAGTCGACCTTTTCTGATTCTCGGAGTAATGTTTCGGATCACACGCTAAGAAGACTATATCTACAACGCTCAATAATAATCTGACTTAATATCGAGTGATTAAAATAAAATCATAATAAAAAAAAAGATATTTTGTTTGAAATCCATTCCAATATTAAAATATTTAGGTTATTATATTGGTGATAGTTACATAAATCAAGTGGCAGTAGATCCTACTAAAGCTCCGTTTGGCACACGAAATTGGATTGGAATGGAATGAATTGGATTGAATTGGATTGGAATTGAATGAATTAAATTTGATTGGATTGGAATTGAATGAATTAGATTTGATTGGATTGGATTGGAATGGAAAATCATCATCCCATATATGGTAGAATTTGGGATTGAATTAAAAAGTATATCGTATCATAGTTAATATAGGTTAGGATTGAATTGAAATAAATTAATTTAAATTTAATATTATATAAAATTAATTTTGTAAAAAAAAAAATTAATAAAATAACTAAGTTCATCAGTATCATCAATTCAATTCATTAATATCATCATCTCTCGTAATAACAATATCATCAAAATATCATAACATTAAAAAATAAATAAAAAAATCACAAGTACAATCCCACCTAATGACATGGTTTTAGGTGGGATTAGAGAATGCCAAAAGAATAGGATATGGGAGGAGGTTGGGATTCTTGAATATTTAGATGATTATACTGGTGACAGTTACATAAATCAAGTGGCGGTAGATCCTACTAAAAGAAAAGGTAATTTATTCGTACTATGATGTAATTATATAGTTGACAGGAGGACAGATAAGGAATTGAACTATATATTTCAAATTAAATGGCATAAAAAAATGTAGAGCAAATGTTAATTTATTGGGCTATAACAGTATGAAGTGAGCTCAATCTTTAAAACCCACAGAATTGACTCCAGATCCACGCAAACCGAACAAAGAAGCTGATGCCGTATCTATATAAAATACTATGCATTCCGATTCTTGTGCCTATAAATAACCATCTTGTGTGACAACGCCAACATCAACACTCCTTCAATAAAATTCAATTAGAGAGAGACAGTCAAAGAAGGATGGCTGATTCTCGCAATGGAAGCTCTGAGTCTCCCATCAAGTTGCCCACAATCAAGTTTACCAAGTTGTTCATTAACGGAGAATTTGTCGATTCCGTTTCAGGTTTTTCACTCATCTCGCTTTATCTCTCCCTCACATGCACACACGCATCAGACACTCTAGCTCTTTTTGTCTGGTCTGGTTTTCACTTTGTCGCCTTTCAATTCCGTAGTCATCGTTCTCTCTCTCTTTTGCTTCGTCGTGATATTTTTCAGAAATGTGTTATTCGTTTCTGGTCAAATTTCCATCTCCATGTGATATCACATAAGAAAAACAGGTGTAACAGATATTCAAGGCAGACCACATCATGAAGACATGTTTTGTCGTCATTTAAGATATCTCAATAAAATACAAACTCTATCTGGTGTTTCCCCAGTGGAAAAGCTGGCGTTCTTATCGATGATGTTAAGACTTCGCATAAGAAAGTTAATGTTTATAAACGTTAGACCATCATATAAACACGAATCGTCTGGACACAGAATCTCTTCAAAGGTTATGAGCTGATGTTTATGTCATCGTGGATTGTATTTTTTCCTGTGCTTCTGGTTTATAAAAATTTTCAAAAATATAAAATACGCACTCTTATCTTAAAACATACGATAATTAAACCCCGTTCTTACTTCCACCACAGCTACTTTCTCTTTGCATTCTATTAATTTCTCACCACATATATCTTATCTGAATTATCCTATGTATTCTTCAATTTCAATTCTTTGCATCCATCTATTCCTGAATCTTGCCAACCCACCACGGATGTAATGTAGGATGCATCTTCGATGTTAATATGCCACGTGGCAAGATTCAAGTGGAAGATATGCGCTCAAAGCTTTTTTCCTGCTTGGGTAGTTTTTTTTTTTTAACCTTTGCTTGGAATTGTCTGAAGACTAGAAGAGGATCGTGTGCTGCATGTGCCATCCATCTTGTCCTTTGCATACTTTACGTGACTTTGTGTCTTTGTCGAAGAAAAATGATCGTTTTATAATAACCACACAATTTGTCATTTGATGTAATTAAATTTGGTTTATGTTGAATTATTATTTATTCGCGGTCCTACAATTATATACATCAAGTAGCAAGATGTGTCTTTGTATATATCTATGACAGATCAGCTGGTAGTGATCTTTTATTATATATGATATATTTATATTAATTAATATAGATTATTCCCTAATCAAGGGTTCAACCTTGTATTTTCACTATATTGTATCCTTATGATATAATAATGAATAAATAAATAAATTCACATATTTGACGGGAAATTGTGAAATTGTGAAAAAAACAATTAGGGAAGACTTTTGAGACGATAGACCCGAGGACAGGAGAAGTGATAACGAGGGTTGCAGAGGGAGACAAGGAAGATGTTGATATCGCCGTCAAGGCTGCTCGTCATGCCTTCGATTATGGTCCATGGCCTCGTCTCCCCGGTTCTGTAAGTAACCTATTTCTTCTATATATATAAATTAATGTCGTCTAGGTAGCTATATATGCTATATGGTTGATTTTTGTTCATGTATATCTAATTTATATTTTTAAGTTTTGAAATACATTATGAGTTGCTGTTTTAGAATATATTTTCATAGCTCACAAGCAATCAACATGTTGCAAAAAAAAAAAACTAAATATTATAATTGGAGCTATAAAATAAAACATAACAGAGCCAGATGTTGGCATGCTTATTGTATTTATAACCGATAAGTATTTATTATTTTGGAGCCAGAAACTATGCGTTTACTTTTGGCCATCTCTATGTGGTTACATCATTAAATAGTGGTCCATAAACATTGAATGTATAACAAAATTAATAAATATTTGAGTTCTTTAACTTAGGGTTACTTTTTCAAAATTCAATGGTTCTATTTAATTCAATTTAAAGGTTGAAATATAACTTTTGACTTTTCGAAAATGAAATAAAAAGAATTGAAATTGCGTTTGACTATTTAAATATATTAATAAAATATTTTACATATGTAAAAATAAAGCAATTTATCTATTTACCCAGTAATAAATTTGTGTTAAGATACGAGCCGAATTAAAAAAAAAAAGTTGAGAAACTGCTTCTGCTAATATATTAAATATTTTGTCAATAAACACATAGATCCATAATCTATGCTGCGCACTTTTATATATAAAACATTAATTCTGAGCTTCGATAATCAGAGAGATTGGCCTCTCCATTAATGTTTTTATTCTCCTTTTGCACTTCAATCCCCTTTTTGTATTAAAAAAAATAATAATAAAATAATTCTGGGGCCTTTTTGGCAATCGGATTACCGCATGCACATGGCTGCTGCAAACCTACTTATTCGTATTTATACATTTTCGTGAAAACATTTTATTCTTTACGTTTAGTCCCCCTAACATTTGAATACTTGTATTTTGACAGTCCAAGTTTGAATTATTGTTTCTGCCAGTTGTGACATAACAATGCTTCTGAAGTCTAAACTTAAGAACAGAGCAGAAATAAATCAACGGGTCCAATTTGGAAAGTCGATTATTAATAGTACTATAGAAACACATGGTTTTGTAAAAGTTGAAACAAATCAACCTCTCACAAATGGTATTAGCTTAGTATTAATTTCGAAAAAATATATTAATTTGTTGTTGAATGATGATGATCAGGAGAGAGGGAGGATAATGATGAAATTTGCAGACTTAATTGACGAACATGTAGAAGAATTAGCTGCACTTGACACTATTAATGCTGGGAAGTTGTTCAACATGGGGAAGGCTGTTGACATTCCTCAATCAGCCCAGCAGTTCCGTTACCATGCGGGTGCTGCAGATAAAATTCATGGCGAAGTCCTGAAGATGTCACGTGAGTTGCAGGGCTACACATTGCGTGAACCTATCGGTGTTGTTGGACACATCATTCCCTGGAATTTCCCTAGTTCCATGTTTTCCATGAAGGTTGCCCCAGCCTTAGCTGCCGGGTGCACCATGGTCCTCAAGCCTGCTGAGCAGACCCCTCTCTCTGCTCTCTATTATGCTCATCTTGCTAAGCTAGCAGGGCTACCTGATGGAGTCCTTAATGTTGTAACCGGATTTGGACCGACTGCAGGGGCTGCCGTGGCCTCACATATGGACATTGATAAAGTAAGATCATGTGCAAAATTTTCGACCACATGATCTTCACTATTAAATTGATATTAGATTTTCAGTTTAGTTTTGTTGTTGTTTTTCAGGTCAGTTTTACAGGGTCTACTGAGGTTGGACGTGTAGTGATGCAGGCTGCTGCAACAAGCAATTTGAAACCAGTTTCTCTTGAACTAGGAGGCAAATCACCTCTCATCATTTTTGATGATGCTGATATAGACAAAGCAGCCGAACTTGCTCTTATTGGCATTCTCCATAACAAGGTATATAATATCTTTTCTTCTTATCATTTTTTCATTTCGTTAAACTGTCAACTAATTGTTAAGAAAATGTTTCTGTACTAACTTCTATGTTCACTTTTTTGGGTGCAAATATAAGGGTGAAATTTGCGTGGCAAGTTCTCGTGTTTATGTTCAAGAAGGGATTTACGATGAACTTACAAAGAAGTTGGTGGAAAAGGCTAAAGCTTGGAAAGTTGGAGACCCTTTTGATCCTACCGTTCGTCATGGACCACAGGTACTATATATAATTGACCGTGATGAGAGTTTTAATTGCCACTTCATCAATTTAATTTAGTAAACTAGTACAACACGATAAATAATGGTTAACCAAAATTCAAGTGCGATTTACAACAATTTTTTATTTAATTTTATAAATATTATTATGATTAAGAGTAAATTAATTTTTATACAATTTTTGAGAACCCACCAAATGAAACAGGTCGATAAAAAGCAGTTTGAGAAAATTCTTTCATACATTGAGCATGGAAAAAGGGAAGGAGCCACCTTGTTGACAGGGGGCAAACCCGCTAGTGAGAAGGGATACTACATTGAGCCCACGATTTTCACAGATGTTAAGGTAAAACCTTATAGCAAACAAGCATGGCATTTGGGATTAATGTTTGATTAAACAAAGTCACGATTGAAGTTATTAATCTAATTCAACTTACACAGGAGGATATGTTGATAGTGAAAGACGAAATATTTGGTCCTGTTATGGCATTGATGAAGTTCAAGTAAGTACAACTTATATTCTCCAGTCTTTCCTACTTCTCCCTGAATTACTTTATGGTTATATTTTGAACGATTTCTTAAGTTGAGATACTCATGGGATATTTTGCAGGACAATGGAGGAGGCAATTAAGTGTGCAAACAATACTAGATATGGACTAGCAGCAGGCATTGTAACCAAGAACTTGGACGTGGCTAACACAGTGTCAAGGTCGATTCGAGCAGGAATTATATGGATCAATTGTTACTTTGCTTTCGACAAGGACTGCCCTTATGGAGGGTACAAGATGAGTGGGCATGGAAGGGACATGGGAATGGAATCTCTTTATAAGTACCTTCAAGTCAAGTCTGTTGTCACTCCCATTTACAATTCTCCTTGGCTCTAAAGTCTCAAAAAACAAGCCCTTTCGTATGTCAGATGAAACTATTTATGATGTAAAATAAATGTCACCTTGTCATACCAAAGAGTTCAATTTTTAATGACTATAAAATAGTTATATTTAAGAATAACATTAAAATTTAAAATTAACAAGAATATGAGGTGCACAAACAGTATTTAAGAGGCGCAAATATGTTACTCTAAATAAGGCGCAAATGCGTGACTCTCAACAAAACAATCTGAAGCATAAAAAATCGCAACAAGCAAATAAAACTCAACCCATCATAGCCCTATTGTAAACTGGACGTCACGTAGGACCGAAGACCTCGTTCAATTTGGACCAACCAACAGCCCAGGCCCAATTTCTGATGGGTGATGATGTGGTGACATGGCCAATCACGTCATTATATACATGCCAACGCGTCTCGCCAACAATGTAATAAGTATATGCTTTTGCTTCACACATTGGATTACATTGTTTTTTTTTTTTAACGGCACATTGGATTACATTGTTGTTTACTTTAACCAAAAGAAAACTTGACTAGATTTTCAGCGTGATTCATTTGCACGAGTAATTACCATCACGCTTATTTAAGCTTGCTTTTCGTCTTTGGAAGCCCTTTGTCGTTGGAGTGATGGTAAAGTTGACGTGAAAATAACTCACTTTATTTAAGTTCTTTTTTTTTTTCTTTTTTTTAGATACTATTTATGACGTGAGTGACTGAACTTATGTCATTGGCAATATGAACAAACGCTCTCTATTGCTAAGTTATATCAGACAGTTGCAACTTCACAAGATAATAGTTTTCAATTTAACGTAATTCTAAAACGTTACATTTAAAAAAATGAAGCTTTAAAAATAAAAAATCTTCAAAATCTTCACATGAAAATGATTTGTTTTATTTAATTTTTGAAAATTTATATTTTATCTACGTAATGTTTTGTCAGGTACAATCTTCATATGAAGATGACTTTATACTTCAAGTTAGTTCAACAACATTATGTTTTATGAAGGAATGTTTTGTTTAATAACAAGATTATTCACATGAAATGATAAGTTTTATATAAATTATACAATCTTTACGTGAAGATGCATTGTTTTATTTCTACTTTACACTACATTTTTTTAATTTAACTTAATTCTAAAACGTTACATTTTAAAAAATGAAGCTTTTACCCAAAAAAAATAAATAAATAAAATCTTCACATAAAATGACTTGTTTTATTTAGTTTTTAAAATTTTACATTTCATCCACGTAATATTTTGTCAAATGCAATCTTCATGTGAATATGACTTTATAATTCAAGTTAATTCGAGAATATTATATTATGAAGGAAATGTTTTGTCCAACAGTAAAATTCACATAAAATGACATGTTTTATATAAATTTCACAATCTTCATATGAAGATGTATTGTTTTATTTAGGCTTTACACATTCCATCCTCCTAATGCTATAGGTTTCGTTAGTTTGTAATCTTCACATGAAGATGTCTTTATAATTCAAGTTAATTTAAAAACGTTACGTTTTATAAAGGAAATGTTAGTTTTGTCTAACAATAATATTCACATGAAAATGACCTTTTTTTCTTTTTTTAATAAATTTTACAATCTTCACATGAAGATGCATTGTTTTATTTAGAATTTACGTTATATTCTAACCTCCTAATACTACAGGTTTTGTTAGTTTGCGATCCATTTCACGTGATGATTTTTTAATTTTCTTCCCAATAATATCTAACAAGTTCTCCTATAAATCTAACATTGTTATACCACCTAAACATATAGAGTTATACATGTCTGTTCTCACCTAGAAATCTTCAGTTTTTCATAAATTCAATCCCATTTAGCCTTCCGAAACCAAAAAATTCATGGTAAAATCCATGAGAATGTTGGTGAGTTATGGTTTGAAATTTGAAGTAGGGTTCAGTTTATATGATAATGCTCTTTTTTTCATAAAAATGGATGGCATGGGAAGATCCAGAGCATATTACTTGGTATAAAGGTTTGTATCTTAGATTTGCTATATATATGTATAGTGATTTTATAATGAGTATCTACTAGCCGTAAATGTAATATATATATGATTTTTTTTCTTTAATTTTAATTAATCAGGCAGGAATAATAAATTTTAAATTTGTTCATAAAGAATTGTTATTAGCAGGTAACGTATTGTTATTTGTTGTGCTTGCTGCAGACCCTCGCTAGGACACAGAAGCCGTAAAAGAAAGAAAACTATGAATCGGCAGTCAACAATCATTTCTAGTTTTCCCGAGGTTAATCCTGGGGACTATAAAAGATTTTGACGTTGCCAATTGTTAAGGCTTGTTTCCAGTAGCTTTTTCCCTTGAATTTCACAACGGAAGAAGTGAGGTAAAAGCTTGAGGTCTTCGTATTACGGCTTGGATAGTACACGTCGGCCGAGCCTTTTCCTGTACAAAAAAAGCCCTTCCCTGGGTCATCATCTCTTGCTGCTCTACCGCCACAACCAGTTGCTCAACCTCGAATATCTGCTGCTGTGGCTGCTGCTCACATATCACCAACAGCCCACCGCGAGACGTCCCAGTACCCATCCTTGTCATCGGAAACATCCCAACCGTCTACGTCACGGATTCCCCATATGTTGTTGTGGTATAAAAGCTTAGGAAAATGGCAACATAGCTTGAGGCCCAACAGAAGTAGCCAACTCCATTTTCGCGTTACAGAGATCACTCTGGACTTGTTTAAGTCCGTGTTGAAGAATTGATATCAGACCCACTGGATCACGCAATCCGGATCATTCTCTAATTGCATATTGAAGACCTGAATTTATTTGATTGGAGATGTAATTACAAAAATTCTAGTTTATATGTCTTTGTTAACACATCCATCTGTATGATTGATTCTCGAATAAAGACATTTGGGAGTTTTTAGGATGATAAACAATAATTAAGCCAAGATTTTCCATCAAGAACCAATATAACAATATCAATTTTATTTCACAACAATTAATCAAATTATTAATATAAAGAAAGTAACTGAATGCCAACATACAAGATTGATTTTGATTTCCGGGCATCCCTTTTTTTATTTCCTTTTTCTTTATATTTTTCAGTTTCCTATTTATAAAATCTTATAATGATATTTGTGAATATGATATTTGAGAATACCAAATAATTCCAATCGCTTTCCCAATTTTTTTTTTTTTTTTTTTTTTACTTTTACTGCTCTAGTTTTTAATTTAATTTATGATAAAATCATTTATATTGTAATAATTTTTAATGTAAGAATAATATTAAAACTTAAAATTAACAAGGATATGAGGTGCACAAACAGTTTTGAAGAGGAGCAAATATGTGATGTGACTCTAAATAAAATAATCTGAAGCATAAAAAAATGAGAACAAACATTTAAAACTGAACCCATCCCAGCCCAACTGCAAACTGAAGTCATGTAGAACTGAAGACCTTGTTCAATTTGGACCAACCAAACAGCCCAGGCCCAATTTCTGATGGGTTGAAAATTAAATTACTGTGTGATGTTAAATTGGTAGTTCCTGTTAACGTTAAGTTGCTTTGTAATGGAAATTTAGTAAATATTAATAAAATATATATGATTAATGATTAATACCATTTAGAGATTTAACTATTGTAAGCCAAGCACGATTGTCAATGAAATTATTCTGTAAGATTTAGTTGGTTATGAATAATATTTGGACATTTAACTATTGTAAAGTACAATGTAAAATGAAATTACTGTGTTATTCCATTCGTCATAACATTTAATTTGAGAGTTGTTGCCTTACAACGGAAACCTAATAAGTGTTAATAAAAATATCAATAATTAGTGATAAAATAACAGTTGGAGATTATTGGAAGCTACGTAAGCTGTAAATTGAAATTATTGTATAACGTTAAATTGGTTATAAATAATGTTAGAGTTGTTGCCTTGCGATGGAAATTTAATAAATGGGGCAAATTCCTTATATTTTGGAAAAGTATCAAAATTTTTACTATGTTTTGAAAACACATTGAATCTTCCCTCAAATTCGAAAAAGTATCAAATTAGTCTCTTTAGTTAATCAACCGACGATCAAACTAAACATTGAGTATGATTGATATGAGTATTAGAACCTCAGAACTTAAGAGCATACGAAAAAAGACCAATATCATAAACGGTGGTGGCCATTTTGACAAGGCAGTAGTCATCAGTTTGGTCATAGGTTGGGCCATTTTGGAGGATGGAATTAGAGACTGTAAAAGAATACTCTGATCGGCAATCAATAATCACTACAAGTTTTCCCTAGATTTATCGTTGGGACTATAAAAGATTTTGACGTTGCCAAATGCTAAGTCTCAATTTGGATAGCTTTTAGTTTTGACTTGTAACGATGCAAGAAGTGAGGTAACAGCGTGAGGTCTTCTTATCGCCGACTTAGATAGTATATGTCAATGGAGCCTTTGCTTATACAAAAGAGTTCTTAAGACTGTTTTATTAAAATATTTTAAAATATCTATTAAAGATTCGTTTGAGATAGTATTTATTTTTAGATTTTGATGAGTATAAAAAGATAAATAAAAATTTGAGATTTTTTTATTATTGTTTAGCTAGTATATTTCATAAGAGTTTTTACACTTAAATAACATTTGAATCGTTCGGTTAGAATACTTTGAATTCTCATTTAATTATTAATATAAGTTTAGTATTCTTCCAAACATAAGTTTTGAACATATTTGATCGGAACATTTTGTAATATGACTTTTGTGCCTTTTTTTTTTTCTTTAATATATATATATAAATAATAAGCATTTAGTATGTACGGAATGCTATGATATTTTTATATTATATATACTAAAATAAATAAAAATATAAAAAAGTCATTTAAAAGTTCAATTCGTAAGAAACGTGCATCTTCTTTATAGACTACGTACAAAAATTTTCTATCTTTAACAGTGATACCAAATGTAAGAGTCTTTTACTCAAACCAATAATATGCGAATATTGATTGAAAGCGAAATTGATTCTCTCATTATTTCTCTCTAATAGCATATTGAAGAGCTGAATTTATTTGATTGGAGATGTTATTGCAAAAGTTCCTGTTATGTCTTTTTTAACATACCTATCTGCATTATTGATTCTGACATAGAGATGTTTGGGAGTTTTTAGGATGATAAACAGTTATTGAGCCCAGATTTCACTTCAAGAACCAAAAAAGGGACAACCTATAATGAAATATCAATTTGATTTTAGAAAAATTAATCAAATTATTAATATAAAAAAAGTAATTGAATACCAAAAAAAAAATATTGATTTTGGTTTATGGGCATCCTTTTTTTTTTTTAATATTTTTCAGTTTCGTATTTGCTGAATCTTGTAATGATATGTGATAATATGAAATTGTTCCAATCTCTTTTTTAATTTTTCTTTTCACTTTTATAATTCTAGTTTTCAATTTAATTTATGATAAAATTATTTTTATAGTAAAAATTGCTAATGACTACAAAATAATTTTACTTAAGAATAATTAAAATTAATAAGAATATGGGTGCGCAGAAAGTTTTCAAGAAGTGCAAATATGTGACTCTAAATAAAATATTTTGAAGCCTAAAAAATGAAAACAAAAGAGCAAAACTCAACCCAAGCCAGCCCGAGTGTAAACTGAAGTCATGAGGAACTGAGGGCCTTGCTCAATTTGGACCAACAAAACAGCCCAGGCCCAATTTCTGATGGGTGATGATGTGGTGACGTGACCAATCACATCATTATACACAGGCCATAAGAAACCATTTAGAATCTGTGACTGAATTTTCAGTGTGATTCATTTACATGAGTAATTATCATCATGCTTGTTATATGAAACTAGAGAAACACATGCCCATGTACATTTTGTGTGGTATTTTTTACAAGACATCTCATTTGTTTTGAGTTTTCTTCACATATTTGAAAACAATATCAACTTTCATTTAAATGAAGTTTTAATTGGTTTTAATTAATTGACTTAGATCTTGAAATAATGTTAAGAGGTGTTCGATGGATAATTGACTCTCCAATACTGTTTTAATTGTTTGATTATTAATGAGATTTTGTAGTGAGATAGCAATATTTCTAGATAATAATAAAATCATAAAAGAATTTAATACAGTACTGTTGACGTCAAAATCTGGTCAGATAAATCAGATCTCTAGTCAACGAGATTCTTGCGCCCAATGTCGCAGATAAGTGAAAAACAGAAACAAAAGTAGGAGACCATAGGCAAAGAGGAAGAAGAAAAGAAGCAGAGGAGGAAGAAAAGCACACAAATCTACGTGGTTCAGCCTTAAAAATGGCCTACGTCCACGGAGCCTCCACCGTTGGTGGTGGCAGTCACTGTTATTATTGTATTTTCTAGGTATAAAGAGAGAGAGAGCAGAGAAAAATCATCCATATTTACTAAGATTTTGCTCCTATTTATAGAGAAGGGGGATGTGCTA
The DNA here is from genome assembly GCA_022984855.1 of Dimocarpus longan. Lineage (NCBI taxonomy): Eukaryota > Viridiplantae > Streptophyta > Magnoliopsida > Sapindales > Sapindaceae > Dimocarpus > Dimocarpus longan. The sequence continues at coordinate 8,126,098 of CM041016.1, read as the reverse complement.
CAGTAATAGGAAAACATTAAATGCATAATACAATTTTCAAAGCCTACTATCAAGAAGTCTGAGTTTTCTGATGCTACCCATGTTGTAGTGGTTGAGTAAATCACGCTGCTACTGATCTGAAATGGTTGGCCGTGCACGTCACGTTATTGCACGAGCTAGAGCTGCTCTAGGCTACCTGAAGGAGTCAAGCAACCTGAAGATCTCACGACCTGAAGGAGCTTACGACCTGGAGGAGCTCACGACCTGAAGATCTCACGACCTAAAGGAGCTCACGACCTGAAGATCTCACGACCTAAAGGAGCTCACGACCTGAAGGAGCTCACGACCTGGAGGAGCTCACGACCTGAAGATCTCACGACCTAAAGGAGCTCACGACCTAAAGGAGCTCAGCGACCTGAAAATCTCATGACCTGAAGGAGCTCACGACCTGAAGAGCTCACGACCTGAAAGAGCTCAGCGACCTGGAGGAGCTAGGGCCTGGTAAATTGGGCTTCTATCTGCTGGGCCTTTGGGCTTTTACCAGCCCATTTGGGGTATCCCAAAAACACATATAACACAAGCCCCCCAGCTCCTAGTTCGTTCTACGGACTGGGAGCTTGAACTTGCTGGTAAAAGCCATTATGCACAAGAGCTTGCTGTCTCGATGAGACGGAGAAATACTAGAAGCATGTTGCTGATCTGCCTGGCGGTGAGGTCTATTAGGCATTTGCTTCATCTGAGTTTCTTGTAGACTCAAAAGTAAAAAACATCAATAATAACAAACATCTCGTGTTGTGCCGATGGGTCGTAGGGGCCCGTGGTATGGCGAGATGTGAACAGATAGATATATAAACTCCAGCTATGCTCAAAAGACCGTAACTTGAGCTGTATATAATGAAAGTTATCGAGGTCGTAACCTTAACTATGCTCTAAGGGTTATAGACCAAGCTGTATAACGTAATGCTGACTAGGCTAACCGATTAGGTAGTTTGGAGGCCTGCTGGTCTGCACACCTTTTGGCCATATGACGTGGCAATTCGGACCCTTTCACCTTTAACCCCTATCTAGGGGACCCGTAGGCTTAGGTAGGGCGCTGATGCTCGGAACTAGGCCCTTTCACCTTTAACGCCTATCATGGGACCCTCAGGCATAGGCAGGACGCTGATGCTCGAAACTGGACCCTTTCACCTTTAACGCCTTCCATGGGACCCTCAGGCATAGGCAAGGCGCTGATGCTCGAAACTGGACCCTTTCACCTTTAACGCCTTCCATGGGACCCTCAGGCATAGGCAGGACGCTCGCAAACCAGATCAATAAGAAGAAGCATAACGCATAAAGTATATGATAGAAGCTTAGAATGTTACCGTACATATAAATATGCTTCTACAGTGAGGATGAATGAGTGGCGTGTTCATGCTTGTTGTTCGGGAGCTCGTCGCTTAGCTGGTTGATAGCTCATTGAGGTTAAGAGCTTGAACTGAGCATCCTGAAACCTGAGAACTCATACCTGCGAGCTGGGAGCTGAAACCTCAAGATGGAGCATCCTAGGACCTGCGAGCTGAGAATTGGGAGCTGAAAGCTTGACCTGCGAGCTCAACCTGAAAAACGGGAGCTGAAAGCTTGACCTGCGAGCTCAACCTGAGAAACGGGAGCTGAAAGCTTGACCTGTGAGCTCAACCTGAGAAACAGGAGCTGAAAGCTTGAGCTGAGAATCCTGTCTTTAATGCAGCTCTCGAAGCCCCCTAGTCAGTGGGATTGCCGGATCTCTAGAGAGAGCTCGTTTTAGGCGAGCTGACTTTCAGCAGCATTGCCCAAGAATTCTGGTTCACCTGCAATTGCTGCGCTAAAGCTCTTAGTCTTTCTTCCCCTTGCCATGGCTGCCTGAAAATTTGGAGAAATCTGCAGTTTGGCCCTCCTTTTAGCGCCAAAATGTTGACATCAAAATCTGGTCAGATAAATCAGATCTCTAGTCAACGAGATTCTTGAGCCCAATGCCGCAGATAAATGAAAAATAGAAACAAAAGCAGGAGACCATAGGCAAAGAGGAAGAAGAAAAGAAGCAGAGGAGGAAGAAAAGCACACAAATCTACGTGGTTCGGTCTTAAAAATGGCCTACGTCCACGGCGCCTCCACCGTTGGTGGTGGTAGTCACTGTTATTATTGTATTTTCTAGGTACAAAGAGAGAGAGAGAGCAGAGAAAAATCATCCCCATTTACTAAGATTTTGCTCTTATTTATAGAGAGGGGGGAGGTGCTACAGTAATAGGAAAGCATTAAATGCATAATACAATTTTCAAAGCCTACTGTCAAGAAGTCTGAGTTTTCTTATGCTACCCATGCTGTAGTGGTTGAGTAAATCACACTGCTACTGATCTGAAATGGTTGGCCGTGCACGTCACGTTATTGCACGAGCTAGAGCTGCTCTGGGCGACCTGAATGAGCCAAGCGACCTGAAGATCTCACGACCTGAAGGAGCTCACGACCTGGAGGAGCTCACGACCTGAAGAGCTCACGACCTGAAGATCTCACGACCTAAAGGAGCTCACGACCTGAAGACCTCACGACCTGAAGGAGCTCAGCGACCTGAAAATCTCACGACCTGAAGGAGCTCACGACCTGAAGAGCTCACGACCTGAAGACCTCACGACCTGAAAGAGCTCAGCGACCTGGAGGAGCTAGGACCTGGTAAATTGGGCTTCTATCTGCTGGGCCTTTGGGCTTTTACCAGCCCATTTGAGGTATCCCAAAAACACATATAACAAGTACCAATTCTTGTCAATTGCCAAAATGTAATGCTTCTATGTTGCTTAGATGCTGGAGGTAACTGAAGGCCTACATAAGGTACATACCTTTGGTCTGTAGACTCAAGGCCTCTTCGTTATTGCTTGATGCTCCCAAGAGGGAAAGATTTGCTAGGCATGACATTTCTAACCGCGAAAGATTTGCTATGCATGATGTTGTTTGTGTCGTTGCTGGATCAATCACTTCAAGAAATCATCATATTTTTATTTTCATAGGTAATGTCATTCCACGGTACTGGATATATGAGAATACACTAAAAAATTGTACTGCAATCACTTGACATGATGTTGTTGAGCTTTCTAGAGTTCAAGAGTTAGTATGCCCTCAACTCTAATTTCTTTATGTGAAGGTTAAAGATTCGTATTTGAAAATTTCTGATATTTTTTTTTATGGAATGTCGTGGCTTCAAGTTTTGCATCTGATTGAAATGGATTTGTGGCCACTATCCACATCATTTAGTTGTCTTACAACTCTTCAAGCATTGTGTCTTGATCAATGTAAATTGAAAGACATAACTATTAGTGGAGATTTGAAGAAACTTGAAGTCCTTGGTTTTCGTGGTTCTAAGATTGAGGAGTTGCCTGCAGAAATGCATCAACTGACTATGTTAAGGTTGTTAGATTTTTCTTATTGTCGCAAACTTAGAGTTATTTCCCCACTTGTCATGTCAAGCTTAACCCATTTAGAATCTCTATATAGCTATGCTTCTATAGAATGGGATGTTGCAACACCTAACACTGAAAGAAAGAATGGTAGCCTTGATGACTTGAAGCATTTGACTGACCTTACCACTTTAGAAATACGGCTTGCAGATGTTAAAATATCAAATGGCTTGCCCTTTCTAAAGCTGGAAAGATTCAAAATACTGATAGGAGATAAATGGAGGCTTAGTCTTGTGGCTTGGCATTCACAGTATCAACCATCCAAAATGGTGAACCTCTTCAGGTGCAATAGCAATGAGGTTGGGTTTATCTCGCAGTTGAAGGGAATTAGAGAACTAGACTTCAACAGGTGATTTTTATGTTATTATAATAAATGATATTATAAATATTTTATGAATGTTTCGAATAAGCAGCCAAAAGTTAAACAAAATGGTAGTCAGGTTGATGTTATTTAATTAGTAAACTTTATATGGATAATGGGATTACACTTGTAACAGTCGCATAAATTGACTTAAAAAATAAAAGAAAATAACAATACTAACTTTGTGAATGTGGTAAATTGTAATATAAAATTTATAAAAATGAATTTTTTTTTTTTTTTAAATATAGGAAAATTCATTACAACCATCTCAAATTTGGGAATCAAAAGATTACAACTCTAAAACTAGTCAACTTTGGAGTTACAAAATATGCACAAATATGCAAAGTTTGTCCCCATCATAGCATCAAGCAAGGAAGACTAGATGGAATACCAAGCGGTTCCCAATTATGGAAATGACAAGGTAACACTATCTTCGATCAACTACATACAACTAAACACCACATAAACAAGGACTAAAAACATAATTGAAAATCGGTAACACCCAAAATAATCCATACAATACTTCATTTGAAAACCAAAAGGCGACAACAAAAACAGCTACCTGGAGACAAGCATGGCGCACTAGACAAGAGCACCCCTACAACAATCAGATCTTCTTCCTAAGCTTGAATAAATCATCCTGAAGGCATCATAAGATCCTTGATTGCGATGCCCAAATTCACCTGAATCACTTTAGAACCATCACTGCTTCTAACCACTAAGGAGACATGCAACTACTGATTTTCACCCAACATCTGGAAAATACATACACAAAAACTTGAACAAAATGGGTTTTTTGAGTGAGATCCAATTATCAACGGGATCCAACCCTAAAAACCCCAAAATCAGGGCTATCTCTAAAGAGAAACCAGAAGAGAAGAAAAGCAGCGAGAATCAAGAGAGGAGAGAAGCAAGAAGAAGCGAAAAACGGTCTAGATTTGATCAAGATTAACCTTCTACGGTATTCTCTCTCTCTCTAAGGGCGAGAGAACTTTCTCTCTTTAGAGAGAGAGAGAGCCTTCGAAAAGATAATAATGATTTTTTTTAAGAAGTTATTACTAAGTTCGATTACATTTTAGTCAGGAATGCATTTTTTTCTTCAAATGACCACAAAAATGAATGTTGAAATAAACTTCATTACCCCTAACTTAAAAGATACACAAATTTATAAACTCCACGGGGTGAATACATGACTCACCAAATGAATTTTTTTTAAAAAAAATACATATATGAGTAGGCACATTCAAATATCATTCACTATTATGATCAATATATATTTGCTTCCCTAGCAACAAGAACTTAGAACATGATGACTAGTAACTAACAAGCCTAAAATCCAAAATGAAGTAGAAGTTAATATTGTATTCAAGTTTGCAATATAAGCAGGTGTTGTAGCACGAAGGTCATCAGCCAGAAGGAAAAGGAAGATATAGAAATGGATAGAAACACAGCATATAATACATTTCAAGGCCATTTAACTCATTCTTATCATGTAAAGGAATAGCTGAAGTATGCATTACTCATATATCACCCCACAATAGCACCTATACATAGAAAATAACAACTAGAATTGCTCGATACATCTGAAACTATTCTTTTCGATGCGTATAGTTTCATTTAAATTACTGAGATGTTGAACAAGCTTATGCAAAACAGCTCAGTGAATGAATTGTGACATATTAGACAAGACTTAGCTCATCAGTAGTTGCTGGAGCTATTGTTTGTTCATGAGCATCAAGCTTCTTCCGTAATTCCACTAATTCTTCTCCAGCACTGCATATGAAGGTGGAGGCTTGTCTGCCAGACAAAGTTGCTCCTTCCATACTATCTATGTAATCCTGTAATGATAAGGTCAATTTTGGACTCATTATTTTCGTTCAATTCACATTTGTTTTCATGTTTAACGAAAATCAGCTATGATGGTGATACCATAACTTCCTATTTGCTACCAAGTACTGTCATCACAGTTGAAATTTCATTTTAATAGGGAATTCTTGTTCTGCAGAAAAGAGATTTTGCTTTTGAAATGTTTATTGGTCAATTGTATTAAAAAGCAAGGAACATATCTGTAAGACAATAATCTTATGTACTTACCTGTTTTGTATATGAGCCAGCAAGGAAGAAGTTCTTGACAGGCGTCTTTTGATCAGGTCTGAATGGATCTTTACCAGGTCCTTCTCGATATAAAGATTGCCCAATTTTGACAACAGATGACCAAATAAGTTCTAAACCTTGGGCTGAAGGAAATAAATCCAACACCTGATAAGAACAAGAACAACAACGAGTACATAAATAGATGTGGATAACACACTAATTACGCTGCAAAAAGGAGTGATCTAACAACATGGTGGATAAAGGTGTTGTTTAGAAGCTACCAACCTGCCTTGCTACTCTCTTTATGATTTCATCATTCGGTAAGGGCATGTAAGGATCACCCGGTGTCAGAACACATCTGAAAATAATGTAGGTTTAGTAAATACGACAGAATATATTGGCCAAAGATTTAAAAGAGTTAACAGTTTACATTCAAAGAAGTAGAAAGGATATCTCCCAAGCAGGCAAGCACAATACACAAACAAGTGAAAATGCAGTGGATAGACTAATCATATTAGCAGTTTTAAGACAAGAAAATCAATTATGTAATTGGTCACAATGATGATACAAATAGATGGACTATTCATTTTATCATATCCATATGTTTCGCAGACTCACTTTACCTCACCATAAGTATGGTAAATAATAAGACCATTGATGACAAGAAGAATAAACATTTTACTTACTGGAGCAATGAACCTTGTCCCTCGATGTAGTAGTCTTTGGGAGAAGTGAGTGCTAAGTCGGCAAAGCAAGAGAAATCAGCATCTGAAGTGTACAGAAGGTTATCTAGCCCCACAGCTTGCCTCAATTGCCTATAAATTACAAAAAGAAGTACGAATACATGAAAAAGGCAACCCTTTAACTTTGATAGCATCAAGCGGTGAAGCTAAAGCAAATTTTCTTAGGCTTATAAAAAGAATGTGGTGCTTGCAACTGTAAGGTCATTCTAGATTCAAAAGCTACCTTGACCTTTCTATATCTTGTAACTCAGTTACCCAGCCATTATATCTAAGTTGCACTGTGACAACAGGCACTCCAACTAGCTCATAAATATTATCAAAAAATTTCATTTCCCTCCACGATGATGGAAGTAATCTTTTAATTCCAGGGACATCACAAGCTGTCATCAAATGAAAAGTCAAATAATTAAAAATATTACACTGCCTTTCTTAAATAAAACAAAAGACGATCTGACATATATGAGGAAAAATTTGATTAGGAACCTGCAACATATGCATCAGCTTTGACAACTTTCTTATCAGTAGCCTGAAATAGAATGAAAATTTTTAACACATAAACACAAGCAACTAGTTTCTAAAATTATCATTTTCTGGATAAGCTCAAGCTTAGTAGTATTAACAGATGCATAAATCAAAATGTAGCTTTTGCCATCTAAGTGAAGCAACAGGAGAAGAAGTTTACTTTAGATATGGCAAGGCCTGTGACATATGTTTCCCCATCGGCACATTGATCATAAAGTACCTCTCTGCATCCCCACCTAAGATGGAACCTGTTCTAGCAAGAGAGATTCGAGAGGGTCAAGGGAAAAATATCAATTTATCATAGGAGAAAACGAGCAAGAACGATGACCATGTCAACCTTTATTTTCAAACAGTACCTGCCCCCTCGATCTGTGATATACTGTCTGATGGGACCACTCAAGTAAACATCTGGAGAACCTTTGAGCATGCGTAGTAGGGATGCCTCAGTCTTGGTGGCAAACAATGAGAATATCGTGAGCATACAGCGAGCACTGATGTTATCACAATCTATAAACCCAAGGGCATATGCAACAGGATCCCACATTCTCTGGATGCTCGTGCGTGTACCACCTTTGGACAAAAACCAATCAGAGAAGCTTATCTGTAAGAAGAAAATAAATATATTAAGTAATAAACAATTAAAAGAGAAAAAGGAATAGATTTTGCCTAGCACAATAAGTTTTTGCAATATATATATATATATGAATCGCAAAAATTGCCTGAGAGGATTGAACAGCAACAAAATATATTAACTTGAGTCTTCATATCACCCCAAAATCCCCCCAACCAGTAGATTAAAAAAAAGGATTAAAGTTTGCTCCAAGAGCCCAGCTAATCTCTTATATGAAGAAAACAAAGATCAAAACCAAAGATAACAAGAAATAAAGTCATTCTTACACTATCCAAATCTCTTATGTCCTTCATTGCTCCATCTGGATCAACAAGCGCCTTCACAACTGGACTAAGGGCAAGTGCCAGGGCATTTCTTGCTTTATCATAAGTCTGCATGTGGACAATATATGAGAGAAAATGCATGAAAAAAGAACCTTAATGGAGTGTGAAGCTCAGGCATGAACTCAATTTCGCTTATTAAAAGAATTTGTGAGGGCAAAAAGCTATTATTTGCTTTTTGCACTTTCATTGCTTGATGCAATGTGCAAAGTTAATTGCTGTAGACTGCAGCACAATATGATGTCTCACTTTGACTTCTTTAAGAAACCAAAACCGAGAAAAGACATCCGAGATTGAATCATGAAAGTAACAATCGTGACAGAACATGCTCTGACAAAGGTGATACAGGAAGTAAAGAAATCATATACAAGGTATCAGATATAATGAAGATCACAGCAAAGGGTAGTCCCAAAGAACATGCCAGCAAGTGAAAAGAGACAGATACACGCATGGTGGTAAATGCAGTGGTATCAGGGAAAACATAAGAAAAGAACTATACACAATGAGCATCCAAAATGCTGAGAGCCCAATATTGCAGTAATTGACAAAAGAATACTACTTTTACATAGCAACTGACTATTAAAGGGAAAGGGATATATGTATACAAACATAACATGTTATTCTATACCTTGAGCTGATTTGTAGACAAAAATGCTTTTATCCCATGTAATGGAGCTCCCACCGGAAACCGAAAATCAAGTTCTGCAGTTGAAAGTCAAAGTTCTAAAGTATGCACCCCAAATCTATATAATTAGTACACAAAATACTACATATGACTAATTTAGGGGAAGGTGATAACAAAATATGAAAAGCCTGAGCTTTTATTCGATCAAGCATTAAACCATACCCCCAATTTCACCACCTTTGTTCACAAATGTGTGAGTATGATCCTTCACAAGTAGATTTTTATCTGCACCCACCTAAATAGATGCAAGAAAAACTTCAGTGACCATAAAAACAGGAGACAAATGTCCTAGAAGAAACATCTAATAGACTACTAAATTTTAAGATAAATAAAACGAATATCCATTCCAAGAGCGATGACAATTCTAGTTCATCATATCAGTTACTCTAACAGAAGACTAAATCAGATACATATTTTCATGACAAACAGTTAGTTGGCACAGTCACAAGTACAAATAGTTTTTGTTTCGAAATAATCAGATCAGATTCTTTTACAAGGCTTATTTGTTTTGGTTAGGATTATTTATTTGTAAAGATATAAGAACTATAATCATTCTAACAGAAAGCAAAAATCAACTAAACAAATCAGTGCACCTTTTTCATCAGGCGAAAAAGATTATTATAGCATCCGAAGAAAACATGCAGCCCCATTTCAATATGGTTTCCACGTCTATCAACAAAAGAACCCACTTTACCACCAATGAAAGACCTAGACTCATATATATCCACCTGCAGAAAACCAAAAATTTATATAAATCTTAAATCATCATGATAAATCAACAAGACACTCTACTTTCCTAGTGAAACAAACTTTGAGAAAGGACGACTACTGAAATACGCTTATGCAGGAAACTTCAAAAATCAGTGTCTACGACACATCCATATAATAGAAATTGTGATTTGTGGCCAGGTAGTAGGAAAACAACACATTCCAGACAACAAATATTTCATGGACAAACGTCAATATCAAAAAAATTCAAAAGTGATATGAGCAAGAACCTCATGGCCTTGATCCAATAATTCCACCGCTGTTGACATCCCTGCAAGCCCAGCTCCAATGATAGCCACTTTCAGCTTCGGTCCCCTGTAATGCTCAGGTTCCGGTGGAAACAAGCCCTTCGGAGCTGCCATGTATACCATCCCAACAATCCATATGCACAACAATGACCAAAACATAATGTCACTAAATACTAAAATTCCAATACTATTTCTAAACATGAAATGTATATGATCTTTAGCACAGCTGCATCTTCAATCTCCCAAACTAATTGACCAAAACTTGATTTCCTTCCACCACTTCTCTTCAACTTCTCTTCAAAGTCTAATAAATCACATCCACAAAAATAGCACAACTTTTTTTCTAATTCTTCATTTAACATGAAACCAATATTCAAAACACACAGAAGTACAAATTTCCACTAAAAATGATGCAAGTGTCTCACCGCCATCTCCAAGTCACAATTTTTAATAAAACAAATGAAAACAACTCTCCCTCAAAACATAATCAAACTTAACCAAACAAACAACAAATTCTTCATCTATAGCCTCAAAAAAAAAAAAAAAAAAAAAAAAACTGAACATATAAACACAAAACAAAATACCCCAGAAACCAGAAAAGCCAAAACAATCCATAACTGACAATAACATAACCAAAACAATAACAAAAAAGAAATGAGAAGTACCATTAGTACTCATATCAGAAACATTAGTGTCCAAAGAAGACCGTACACAGAACTTTGGAGCAGTTTTCAGCTGAGCCACAGACCAACAACGAGTAGCAGCAACCGAAGTTGAAGGAAACAGAACTGAAGAAGCCATCACTGACAAAACAAAGAAGCAAAATCACAAGTGGGGTGTTTGTAGTAGTGTGAGTATCAGCAAAGACTTGTCCAGTTGAACATGGTAGATATGAGTGGGAAAAGGCGAGATGGGTATCTGGAGTCTGAGACTTCAACAGATTCTAAGGATGAGAAATTTGTCGGGGAATGGAGTCTGGACTTCGGAGGGGTGGTGCCGTGGTGCTTTGTTTTGGAGATTATAATGCGGTTGGTTTCACTTTTATTTAATACATGAAATGTTGGTGACACCGCCACTAACCATGAATTGGAGTCGAATCAACTAACTGTATATTCCTATGCGTACTATCACTTGTCTCCGTCATAATTGTTTAATTAATATTTTAATAACCTAATAATATATTAACATAAAAAATAATTGATAATTAAATTTTTTTTTTTTCTTTTATACATCATTCACACTTAAATTTTTTTTTAATATTAACATAAACAAAAGATTAATAGAAAATCCTTACTCGTATATTATATACACAAGATATATTGAACTGATATATAACTACACATATTCCCTTAACAAAAATGATTGAATATCTCTATTGATCTCTTAGGGTTAAGGGTTCGAGTTCCACCCCTGTTCTATTAACATGCAAGGTGAGTATGAATCTCCTTTTGTAAGAGTGGTCATCTCTCAATTATGGGAATAGTCATTCGAATCATACTATCAATGATCGATCTCGAAGGTGTGAGTGTGGGTGTGGGTATGGGTGTGGGTGTGGGTGTGAGTGTGAGTTTTCTCTAGTATGAGTAGTCATCTTTCAGTTATAAGAGTGATCATCCGGATCATACTATCAATGATCAATCTCAACGAGTCTCAGTAGTCATTAGTACTTCAAAAAAAAAAAAAACTAACATTTAACTATTATATTATTAATATATTATTTTATTATTTATATGATTGATATAAATTAATTTATAGCATCATTTAAATTAATATATTATTTTATAATTTATTTGGTCATTTGATAGATAATATTTCATCTGATAAACTATAAATAGATATACATTAAAAATGGTTTTAAGAATGAAATTCATCTTTTAATAGAGAAGTATGCAAAAGTGGGTTTTACTATATGTAGCAGTCCACTCTGGGTTTAGCTGCCATACTAGTACAATAGATATATTTATTTTGTTTTTATTTTACGTCAACGCCAAAATGAATGTGATCACTACTAAAAACATGATAGAATTGAATGAGTATTTTTCTTTTCATCTTATGACTTGAGAATTCAAATCCCACTTATTAATCACAAACCAATTGTAGGGAAGAAATCAATGTTTGATATATCTTTTTTTTTTTTTTTTACATATTACATATTATAAGTATATTTATCACTAACTGGACTTTCTTGATTAAGACATTAAAATTCAGTTTGGAACAAAGACTCCTAGAATCAAGAGGAACAACTCACACAAAATGAAAAAATTATCCTACAAATCAAGAGAGGGTATTGTTACAATCCAAACCTTGAACAAGGGCTCAAGAAAAGTAACACCAAAGGTGTGGGTGCTACGCTGAATCGTATTGTCATCTACCTATGTTTGATATATTTTTAAATAATAAGAGGAGAGAAATTCTTAATAGCAAACTTCCTTTATTTTTGAGGTAATTTGAGTATTGGGTTTAAACTCCCTTATCTATTTTTAGCTTAAGGTAGAGAAAAGACCACGATGTGAGTCTCTCTCTCTTTTGTGTTTCTTCTTTTGTTTTATTTTTGTTGTGGACCGACCACCCCCCAACCATCACTGTAAATAGTTTATCAGGAAGACTTTGGTCTTCTTTTCTCTCAACTTAGCCATCTCGGCTTTTATGTAATATTGTGAGTTAAAATGACATGTTTTGTTAACACCAAAACTAGACTTTTGTTAAATTTTAGTTAAAGAACATAGTAACCTAACAACTTTATTTTATTTTTTTTTCAATTTTTCTTGAACATCCATTTCGGTTGTGTGGTTTTATATTTTTTGTCCTGTATTTAAATTTTATTTTTGTAAACAAACCCAATTAAAATCACAACAATGACAAGTATAGAATGACCTTCTTTAAGTAAGGTTGATTAGAGGTGAAGTAGTAGAACTGTATATCAGCCCAATAACGTTGCCGGGCTTAGAAGAAGTCTCCATACTATTATCAGGCCCAATATGGGAGTTGAATATATCCAAACCCATCAATTTAATGACTTTATACAGGCAAGCATTTACTGAGTGAATAAAGAAATCAATATGGATATTAATGTGGGACTCCATCCAAGTAGAGAGGTTTGATTCAGATATAATTCAAGATCATCTTACCACACAAGTCCAATAATGTTAATCAGATCACATATTCTAAATTTTTGAATGGTTAAATTGGGTGTAAAATATATTTATTTGAGAGATTTGAGACAAAAGATATCAACCTCAGGTTGTCATTGGCTATCACAGAATTGACAAGATTCACACTGCCCAAAAATAGACACAACTTCGTCTTCATGACCAAACAAAAGGGTTCTAAAATAGAACAACGTGACAATATTGGAGGCAAGCTAAAAAATAAAACAGTAAGATGATATACCTAATGGCTAATGCCAAATTAACATGGATTCATTCCCGATATGAACGTTTTACACGATTACAAATTACGGTTGCACATAGAAAAAGAGAACGAAAACCGGGACAAGCCAAATATTAACCCCATAATATTAGTAGTGACCCACATGTTACACACGATTCTTTGTAACACCACCGTGTACAGGTCAGGAGAAGATCTAAATCCATCAGCAACTGCCGTTTGGCAATGGCTTATGTTTCTTCCTTCTTCCATTCTTGCATGTATGGTAAAGTTTGATGACGTGATGGCACGGAGGAGGTGGATATGATTCAACCAGGATGGACCAGAGAATTTGCACATCTTCACATTGGCAAGACTTCACATCGTCGTACAGAATGTATATTCCTTTATCTGAAAATCACAAAAAAGTATTGATGGAAAAAATAAATACAGAACGAAAAACTATGATGACAATTCTTGATGAAGCATTAGATGGTAAATGAACTTTAACAATGTGTATATGATTGTATGCTGCATTCGGAATAACAATGAGTATCTTATGAAAACGAATATAGTGATTCTCTTACAAGTAATTATACAACATTGATGTAAGAACATGCATAAGCTGCAAATGAAACAGAGATTTGTATGGACGCAATGCATTCAACAAATATTAACAAAACAAAACAAGAGAGCAAAAATCCAGAAACAATAATATGTGAATGTAATAGTAAGTACTTTGTCTGTAAGCTGTGCAAAGCCAGAGATCCTTCAATGGAGAGAAGATGGATAGCCACCCCATTTGAAGAAACACGAGTGTTCATGGTTAGGTGCAACAATGGAACAATATAGAGGGACCAAATTTGGAGAGAGAAAGCTTTGCCTAGACAATGGTGAACTAGAGATTACTATTTCTAGGACCACTATAATTCCCTTATAGTCTATACAGTCTATAAACTATGTTGGCTTTTGGGGCCACCTCTTTTTGGTCCTTTCTCAATTGTAGGAAAGAGGAACCTTCCTAGACAATAATAAGATTTGTATCTACTTCCATTCTCCTTTTTCCCATTTGACGTCCAGTGCCTTTTGTTTTTCACATCTTATGAAAACAATAATGTGTCAATGGTTGCAAAGAATATTAAAATTTTTTGTTTTGCTAGTATCAAAATGTGAATATGAAATTAATTATGCAAAAAATATAAAATATACCAGTAACTAAACAAGTAACTCTATAGCTAATCAAAATCAATTTCGATGCAAGGTAATAGAAAAATGTAACTCAAGGCCTTTATCCAAGTCTAATATAAAAAATTCTACTTCAACAGAGAGGTTTTTATCCACTATGTGGTTTCAACCACACTTCTCCACCATTTTAAGATACAATTGTTAAAAAATCACTCTTCACAAAATTGGATCATGTTACATGTAGTCACAACATGACAATGAAAGTTGAAATCGTTATATAGGAATTGAATCATCTGAAATTCTTTTATTTTCTGCTACTGTAACCATTCATTGCACGCTCCTGAAAAATCTTTTTGATCTGTTCCAAAATGTTGAATGCTGAACAAGTATCTTAATATATTCTGGTAGAACTTGTTACCTCTTTTTCAAGTATTATTGCTTTGGAAGAAATCATCTCCTTATCATGAATGCGTTGAGTTTGTAATTCATATTATTGCACAGACTATAACCAAGATCAATAGAATTGCAGCTGCTGCAAGGATTATAAGGACAGCCCAGCAAAACCTCAACAAGAAACTCGCAGAAGTAAAAGAGTCAAATCGCTTAATCTGCTCATCCACGCAAATAGAAGAAAACAAACAGATCAAGATTAATGAGGAAAGAAAAGAAGATGACTATTTAAGCAATAAAATAGACCACGAAAAATTCAAACTGTATACCTGCATACAGCTTTGACTTGTATTATCTGACTGCATGAGGCAAAAACATCATTGGAACATTGAAAAGCATTATAAGCACAATTTCATATTTGGTACTTAAGAAGCTACAGAAACTTACTACGAGAGGATTGAGCAGCTCCGGTTCATCCTCCGCAAATGACGCTTTAATTCGATCTGCATCATAATATGACGAGACAAACTAAAAAAATAAAATACAGATCCTGTAGCACCAGTATGGCCTTCCAAATGCACATTTCATTAATTTCATTTTCATAACTGTGATCAAAGTAGCCCGCTTTATGATACATAATATTACATGCAGTCAAATTTCTAGTCCTAGCAATAAGGGTCAGATTAAGAATTGAATCATCTTTTGTACTTTTGACTATGCAACAATTCAAGTAAAAGAATGATGAGCAACACGTACATAAGAAGGGCGTGATGACAGGATCTATGCCCTCCCACATGCTTCAGGTTCATTCCATTATAGTTTCTTACAAGGGAGACATCTTTATTTGACAGAATATTTGTGTAATAATCATGACTTTAGAGTCACCATACCATGGTCATAGCTGCTGGCCGTTCTGCTGGTTTCTTCCATGTCTTCAACAGGGATTTCCACTGTCCTGCATACAATAATGATATAAATACGAAGTTTACAACAATTATAACATATTGATGTTGTCCAATCAGAAAAAATGGCAAGTAGACGAAATTTTTCCCTGGTAGGGAAGTATTAAAGTCAAGCATATCGAGTACTTGCTGATTACAAGACCATTACACAATTCAGGTTGCTTTAAGTAAGATTTATCTTTTTACAGAACATGAGAACAACAATACCTATCCGGGGATGGCAGTGCATAAAGACTGACAGCCAGTGCTTTCATCTTCAGCTTGGTATCTGACAGCATTCTCCATCGATGTTCCAAATCTTCTTCAGTTCTGTAAATGCATTGCATCACCAGATAACTATCCAATAGCAACACCAGTACTAGTACAATGCACGATTTAAGGACACCCCATTTCATACAAATTCAACCTCAATATCCATACACATAATATACAAACAATCACAAATAAAACAATGAAGCAACTAAAGTACTAAACAACAAATACATTCTAACTCTACACGGCAACACAGCTTGGCTAAACCATTAATCTAACTCGCACATGAGACAATATTTAAATGTTTAAACTGTGAGACCATTTACCTATTTGTAGCTTCAACTCTTTTAGTCTATAAACATATTAAATGATAATTTGAAATTCATAAAACATCATCTTTTTAGGGCATGCACACTTGAACAACATAAAAACTAACAAGAAAAGGGATCAATAACCTTTAAAAACAACTATATCCTAATTAAACAAAATTTCTCATCAAACAAAGAACAAAGCCATCACAAAACTATACACAAAACATACTAAATAAAGCTACCACGTTTATATATGAAAAACACAACATTCTAGCCAAAACAAGTACCAACATATTCAACACAAAATACCCATCAAAATTCACCAAAATTAGATAGATTTGGGGAGAACATACAAAATGGGTTTGGTAGGTGGGTTGTAAAGAAGTGATTCAAGGCGGTCAAGCTTGACACCAGCCTCCAAAAGCTTGGATCTTGCTATGTCATCACCAAGTCCATGTTGTTGTTGTCGTCGTCGTCCTTGTTCTTCAACAATATTGTTCTTGCACTTCACTCTGGTTTCTACATCTTCCACTAACTTGACAGCCTCATTTGCCTCTCTCATCCATGCATCCATCACTATTGTTTTTAGCCTAGACATCTCTGTGTGTTTTTCTGTTCTCACTTCTCAGTCCAACTAACAACACAAAAAAGCACTTCACTTTATGTCTCACAAACAACTTCAAAGAAACAAAACCACACTAACAAACCCCAAACCGAACAAAGCTTCAATCTTTAGACAACCCTGTAAACAAATGATTTCAAGAACTATTGGGTTTTTCTTTTTTCCCTTTTATGAAAATATATATCGTCCCTGTAATTTGAAAATTTTGCAAAAGTTTGGAGATTAAGCAAATCAATCCCCATTGTTTAATTCAATGTCAAAGTAATCTCTTTTATTTCAATTTGTATCATATTTGATTTTTCATACTGTTATTAAGATTTTATTAATTTTCATTAGTAAATATGATTATACTCTTATATATAATAACTAAAAACCAGATTATCCATTAAAAATATTTATAAAAATTTTAAAGATTATGATACAATACTTACAAATTTATAAAACAAATATTGCTTACTTTCACTGAAAATTAAATATAAAATTATTTGAATCTAAAAATACCAAATACCTTGATTGACTAACACAAAATTTGATGAAAAAAAGGTAGAGTGAATATTTTGATTTAATTTGAATATTTTATATAATAAAATAAAATAATAATTACTTTTTTAATACTGAATAAACAATAGGGACTAAACTGATGATATTTTTAACGATGACAATGATGGTGATATTATCTTTTTTATTTTAATAAGTTGCCAAAAAATCCTGAGATAATATGCCAATAAACCTGTGCCAGACAAGATTTTTGTGTTGGATTTTTAATGTTTATTTTCCAACTAAGATGTTCCTAAACAGACAGATTTACTTATTATGATGGGTTTGGTGATCTCGAATCTGAAAATGATTTTAACTTAACTACGTGTTGGGGTGGTGTCATTTTCACATGATAATTGATTAAAGAAATCTTTATCTTGCCAAAACAATTATAATTGTCGCATTTTTAATGTGATTAATTTTATAAGATAAGATGGTTTTAATTATGGCAGGAGATAAGATAATGACAATTTTTGAGAGTGACAATGAAAATGAATTTGGTGTTGTTTTATCTAATCACAGTGTTAATTGATATGAAAAATATTGTTTGTGTTATAAACATTTAGTTCAAAATGAAAAATACAAATTTAGCAGTTCACTATAGGGCTATCATTCTTTTAGTTACTTATTTGATGAAATGATTTATTTAGTAAATTGATATATTTATTTAATTATTTATAATATTGACATGCAAATATAAATGACTTCAACAACTAAAATTACTAGAGAAAAAAAAAATCATTTTTACAAAACTTGCAAGAGGTTCCTTATTTTATAAACCTTTAAATTACTATATTGAATCATGAAACATCTAACATCGTTTTTGTGACTGTTTGAACTTATTATAGATATTTGTTAATAATTTAATATAAATAATACATTTATTCGTAGTTGAAATGGTTAGTGCATTGATTATTAATATCTCTAAATTTTCGATTACCTTATAATTATATAAATAATAAACTTCAAATGAATAAATAAAAGATTTTTTTAAAAAAAAAGATAATTTATTATTTTGTTTAACTATAATTTAAGGGATTATTCAATGATATATAATAATTGTATTCTATTTTTATTAATATATTAATTATATTCTCAGAGTTTGATAAATATGGTAAACAAGGTTGGGTACGGTGAAATAATTAATAAGACTAATTGAAGGGGGAATTGGTCAATTTTAACATATTTTGTATATTAATGATGAAACAATTAATAAATATCCTCATAAACTCAGTCGGCCTGGGGTGCTTGAAGCCCAGCCCAATATGGAGTTTCCGGATGCGACCACTCCACCCAATCAAGTCCTGACCAAATTCATGCATTTTATGAGTTCAAGTGCATTTCGATTTATTTTCGAAACGTTGATCGAATGAATTTGATAATTGGTAGTTTACTGAAACTATAAATCTTTTTCAAAACTATTACAATTAATTCGAAATTTGGGGTATATTGTCGGGTACAAGTTTATTTTACCGTAAAGTTATAAGTTAAAAAATTAATTATAAGAGATCGATTTTTTTTTTTTTATTCTCACTTTCAAAATATATGATTTTTCAAAATCGTTAAATTACAATCCAATTAGTATAAACTGATCGATAACCATACACGTCCCGTACTACAATACACAACCCTCTTGAAAAAAATGCCTTCAACAGAAGACAAAATTAAAAATGACAATTTTTTTTTTTCTCTCCAAAAAAGTACTTAACAGGAACTTCTTAAAAGGGTAAACAATTGACATTGGTAAATCTCTTTACAAAAATGAAAAACAAACAATCAAAAATTTGAAACAATAAAATTAACTTTTGGATACTGTTTCACTGTTTCTTTTTCTTTTTCCCCTGAAAAGCCAAAAAGCAATAAATGGCCATCAAATGTACTAAAGTACCCATCATTGCATCTTTGGTGAAATGGGAACAAAAAGATTATAGGAAATAATAGTTACTCATAAAAAGGCACCAAGGCATCTTCACTAAAAGTTCACAAACCTACTTTTTTTTTTTACCTATGAATTACTTTTATTATTTTTATGAAATTTGTCGAGATCATTCAACTATAAATATTAAAGAATAGTGAATTACATTTTGTTACATAACTAAAATCCGATAGTTAGCTAATGTATATATTATCTTAGTTGGTATTGTGTTATAGTCATTTTAGTAACTTGTTGTGATAAGAGGGGATGTTTGCAAGTATTTAAATTCCAAAATATATTTATTTATAGAAAAGTTTGTGTGTATTAAATAACAACATGCTTTAGACAGAAATATAAAAATTAGAGTTCAATTTGAATAAAAAGAAAAGAGTTTGGAATCATTCATTTTGTATTTATAATGGTGTATAATCAATTTTTGTAACGTTAATTAATTCTACTGCTAGGTCTAAATCTAATGTCAAAGATAAGATCAAGAATGGGATGATAACCAAAAAACCAAAGCATGATTGGAGAGGGAAAAAAAAAAAACAACTAAAGAAGTAATTACAATTGCAAATAACTTATTAAAAGCACCAAAAATTAATTATGAAAATTTCAATTTATTGTTTTTTATGTGAAAACACAGTAATTAATAATTTAATTTCTTTGAAAATTAAAAAATTAATTTTACCCACTTTTTTTTTTTAAAAAAATATTTACCCACCCTTTTTACTCTATATGATTGCACTCATGTCGGTCCAATTATGTCTGGTTTGCATTCTCTATAAGCTAAGTCCTTTTCATTATTATACATTATCGATTTTTATTAAATAATTAAAAATGAAAAAAAAAATCATCTCTTATTATTATTAAAAAGAAAAAAACCAAAATTCATTGAGCCATTTATGGTTAAAAATAAAAGAAAAAAAGAAAACTAATAGTGGGAATTAAAAATAAAAAATATATATTTATATTTTTTTTAAAAAAAACAAAATTACTGAGAACTTAAAGATAATCGAGATCAAGCTAATAAGACACATATGACACGGTCCGAATAAATAATTTTTATGATTGGGAACCATTTACATTTAGGTAAGAACCTATATATGGAAGAAAATCTCACATTCTTATTAGGAGGTGGGGTGTGCACAGTATTGAACCCCATGACTCATGGGAAATGACGCAATGTTATACCACTTCACTAACCCCTTTGCAGGAAGTATATTTCTACTTTTGAATGTGATGTTGTATGAGAATTTTTTTCTTATTTAACTGTCAAATAATTTGCAGTAAGATGCTTTTCCTGTATTTATCTTTAACTTGCATGTGAACTTATTAAAATAGGAAGTAATTTTTTAGTATTATAAATAAATATTAAAAAACTAAAACTAAAATTTCTCTTTTAGTTTGTTTTGGAATGTTTAATTGACAGAAAACAACATTTTAGATATAAGTAATGTTATTCTATCAAAAAATTTATCTAAATTCGTTACTTAAATGATACGGTAGGGTTAGATATAATTATTATATCATCAATATATTATATCAAAATTAATGTGATAGTTATAAATCAGATTACCGTATTATTTTGAAAATTATAACATTATTCTTAAAATATATAAATACTTTCACAACATCATTTTAAAAGTATAACATTATTCTTAAAATATATATATTTTCAAGTGTTATAATGATAAAACAATATTGGTTCAGTGGAATGCCCAAATAAAATGATCCGAACTCACGACCTGTAAGATATAAATGTGATAAGTATGCCACTGAACCAATCTCATTTTATCAACCACAAGTTTCAAAGTTACTATATTATTTAAAATGAAAAAAATATGTTTTAATATAAGTCTTTTAAGTAAAATTTTGTAAATGTAGCCATTATGTATAAATTAATTTCAAATTCATTTTTTAGCTACCGTTAACATTTTTATTCTAAAAAATTACTCTTTTTTTTTAACCATCAAGGATTGCTAATTTTTACATAGTCACTAACAATTCAAGTGATTAGTGTACTTCTATTTCATATTCATAATAAATGTTCAAGTCTTAGCGTATTGCCAATATGTATAAAGAGTGTTTTTCTGTTATTATGTTATATGTATGAGCTACACTAATAACAATTAATCTTAATAAGTTTTGAGATACACATGTCGATATCTCGCACTCATTTAAAAGAGAACAATATTTTGTATTTTGTTTTTACAGAAAGAGCAAATTATAACCTACTACAGAGGTTTATTCTTTTTACTCAAAATCAAATTTTCAAAATACTGACACTATTCTCCCTTACCGTTAAATTTGACCATTAAATTTAACACTTGATTACGTTGTAACTATGAATTGATAAAAATACCCATTATTAAAAATTTATAATTAAAAAAAACCTACAAAAATTATTGTTTTTAATCTTCATTGTCCATCTCCATCTCCATAATAGATGATAAAAATAAAGTTTAAGACAAAAATAAAGTTTTAAAACAAACTTTTAAAAAATAAATTAAAAAAAAAAGGGATGGGATCTCCATCAATAAATCAATCTCGTGGATAAAGATCCAAATTAAATCTCAATTTTTTTTTTATTTTAATTTTTGATTTTTTCTTTTTTCTAAAATGACAGAGATTTAGTTCTTCAACTTTTATTTTTTCATGTTTTTTTTTTAAAATGGTCTTCATTGTCCATCATTTAATGAGGGATCTTAGTTCTCCACTTTTTTTTTTTTTTTTCATTTTTTCTAAAATGATAGTTACTGTGCATAATTGAAGTGTACAGTGAAAATATATGTTCTTTTTTTAAAAAAAAATTAAATAAAAATGGTTAAAATGATTAAAATGCCCTTGTAATCTATGTTTAATAGTCAAATCTAATGGTAAAATATAATAATAGACGAGGTTAGTGTCAATATATATATTTTTTTAAAAAATCAATATCAAAGAGTAAACCTTACATAAATGGAGTGTAATTTGCTGTTATCAAAATCATGGAGTTAAAATTTTATACAAATTTATTGCTTTAGAGTTTAGATCACATAAATAAATAAGTAATGGCTTTTAAAGGCCCATTAGGTGGAAGTAAACAAAACAGGCAAAATTGGGGTGTAACGCATGTCCTGTCAACCGACCACAAATGCAAGAACACGTGAATTGCACGTCTTTTTCTCCTTTTTTTTTTTTTTTTTTTGGAGAATCGTCTTTTTCTCCTTTAACGTGTCTTATTTATATGCTGCACCTTCCTCTCTCACTCGCTACCAAAACGCGTGCAATCAACCTCCCAAAGAAATTCACATAATTACCATTTTAATGGCACTATAAAATTTTAAACAAATAAAACCAAATTTCATATGTGATGTGTGAATGCAGCTTTTCCGTTCAGGTTAGTCAAGATCAGCTGTTATTATCATATTCCAAATTATCACCGTCCAAGATGGTCTTATGGTATATATATGTATTCAATTTGATAATGATATGGTTTGAAAGACTAAATCACTATTGATATATATATTAAAAAAAAAAACATGATCTAAATTAACATAGACTCGAAGCATGAAAATTGAAACTGATATTAGATTATTTGTCTGAAAGTTAAGCTCAAGTATTATAAATATTAATGCAACCAAAAATCAATGCAAGAGAGAAGTTTCTTCATATATATTTTTTAATTAACAAATAGACTTAAATCCTTCCACAAATTTGTAAGAAAATATATATAATTGTTCACTAATAGTGAATCAAACTTTACAATGAATAAAATATTTTGTTCTTCCAATTTAAATTATAATTTTGTTGTAAAGTTTGAGTTAAACTGTCGTAAAAATCCACTAATGTTATTGAACCGTTAACATTCATTAGAGATAGGGTTATAGAACATGTGATTTACAAAACTTGTATGCTGTAACTGTAATTATACAATGACTGTAGATTGGTGGAATAGTGATGTGATACAAAATAAAACAAGAAAATCTTAGCTTAAAATTGATCAAACAACTTAATGGAATCAAATCCAACAAAAAGCAAATATGTTAGAGAGACAACAAGTTATCAATACATGGAGAAAAGATTTGCGCAGAGAGAGATTTGATGAGGCTGGGGATTTGAGTTTTCGATTCTTTTCACATGTTATTTTATCAGTATGTATTCCAAAAAAAAAAAAAATCAATCAATACTTTTTATGATATATATATTTTAAGCATATTCAGTAAAATTTCATATGAATTTTAATGTGATTACTTTTTATGAATAATAGAAGGAATGAAATGCACTAGCAAATGGGAAAAAATTCAGTCGAAGGAACTAAATTTTATCCAATATTTTTGACACATAAAAAATCAAAGAAACTCATAAAGTATTTAATATTTTTTTAGTTTTTATAATTAATATTATTATTTTACACAATTACAGAATCCCACGCTAATATTCAAATTCAGAGTTTTTCGGTGTTGGCTGCTTTTTTTTTTAATATTATTTTCAAATACTGAACCAATCATACGTGAAAATCAAAATTAATAAAAAAAAATGACACGTATAATAAATATTCCATATTTAATTATTTATGTTATTTTATATTTTTTATTCCCCCTATTTATGATTCTTAGGACCAATTAATTAACTGGGACATCGTGCAAGCCTTTAACATCTACACTGGACCCCACTCCAGTTATATTAAAAAAATTAAAAAAATCGAATACATGCAAAAACAAAAAATAATAAATAAATAAATAACAATAAAAACAACATGTCATGTCAATAATTATTCACGCAATTTTAATGGTAAAACATTCCATTAACCAATCAATCAATTATCTTTCAAAAAAATTATCAATCAATTAAATTAAATTAATATTAATTACTCTATTTACGGTTCCAAAAAAAAATTACTCTATTTATTCCTCTTCCCTCTCGCTCTATACTAACTATTTCCATTAAAGCTCAAGCTTCAAGCTTTTTTTCAACTTTCCCATCTCTTCAAATTCTTTCAGTTTCCAGTAGGTATGTCAGGCAAAAGCCAGGTCAACAGATACATGTAAATTATAACATATATATATATATACGGAGAGGGAGAGAGAGATGCGTTTTTTTCTTTTATCAGTGTAGACTGTAGAGTAATTTTCAAAAACCAGCCTTTACAGCCAATACAATACCCAATTGCTACATTTTTTTTTATAATAAATTAAAGTTTATTTTTTTAAAAAAATAATTTAAAGTTTCAATTTTTAAGGCAACTCGTTTTCATTTGGTTGTTTTTCTACTTGTCTCAATCTTGAGGTGTGTTATCAAATATATTTGCATTTTATCATTTTCTTCTGCATAGACTTTATTATTATTATTATTATTATTATTATTTTAAGTGTTGACAGTGAAACCAGTAGTCTATACTTTTTGTCCACTTCTCTGTCTATGTCTCTCTCTCTCTCTCTCTCTCTCATGAGTTGTTGATTTTACCTTTATTTTACTGCTTAACATTCTCCAGTTTTGTTTTTGTCTTCAGTTTTATGTATATATGTGCCTCTCATGCTTTGGTTCCTCTTTGCAGCAAATGCATCATAGATATAGTTCGCTACCCAGATCAAATCAAGTCATGTTGAACAGGTTTTGAAGCATTTTCTGAGATGGGGTTTTCATGTTTGCTTCGTTTTAGTAAAGGTACTGCCTTTTTTTTTTTGGCGTTATCTTTACTTTGTTGTTTTGTTACTGTTTTTATTTTTGTTTTGTTTTTATGTTTTTGGTTTCTGAGTTTGTTTTAATTTTTGTAATTTAGGCTGCAAAGTTTGAGCATCAAAGAGTTTGTTTAAAGACCACAAAGTGATAGAGAGAGAGAGATAGAGATAGTGATATATATAGAGAGAGAGTGTGTTTGTTGAAGTGAATTGAAGTGTTTAGTGGAAAAAGAGGAAAAAAAATGAGAGATTTCCCATCTTGTTTTGGTGAAAATGGAGTACAAGTAGCTGATTCTTCATCATCTAGTAGTGCTAAAAATGCTCAGAATTTGGTTAATTGTGTGTACCAATGTCGAATTCGGGGTAGGTCTTGCTTGATTACAGTTACATGGAGCAAGAATTTGATGGGGCAAGGTCTAAGTGTGGGGATTGATGATGCTTCAAATCAGTGTCTTTGTAAGGTGGATATAAAACCATGGTTGTTCTCTAAGAGAAAAGGGTCCAAGAGTTTGGAAGCATATTCTTGTAAAATCGACATTTATTGGGACCTTTCTTCGGCAAAATTTGGATCCGGGCCTGAACCGTTGGAAGGGTTTTATGTAGGTGTTGTTGTTGATAAGCAGATGGTTTTGCTTCTTGGGGATATGAGGAAAGAAGCTTCCAAGAAGACTAATGCCACTCCTGTTGCTGCCAATGCTGTTTTCGTAGCTAAAAGAGAGCATATTTTTGGCAAGAAGGTGTTTAGTACCAAGGCACAGTTTTGTGATAATGGTCAAATTCATGATCTTTTGATTGAATGTGACACGCATGGCATCGGTGATCCATACCTTATTGTTCGCGTGGATGGAAAGAATGTGATGCAGGTGAAGCGGCTGAGGTGGAAGTTCAGGGGAAACCATACCATCCTGGTTGATGGACTTCCCGTAGAAGTTTTTTGGGATGTTCACAGTTGGCTCTTTGGTACATCACTTGGAAACGCTGTTTTCATGTTCAAGACATGCCTTTCGGCTGAGAAATCGTGGGCTAGTGGGCCCCTTTCTGATCCAAACACATTACCATGGTCTTTCTCCCAGAGATTCCTCGATTCAAAATCCCAAAGTCTTGGTTTTTCGCTGATTTTGTATGCTTGGAAGAACGAATAGAGATGTGCGGGAATTCTTTTGAATGCTAACAAAAATCCTTTAGTGAATCGTGATTTTTATAAACTTTGTGATTGATTTACAATTAAATCGATTTAAAATGAGTCCATTTGTATCTTCTCTTGTTTATTCCTCGAGTAACCAGAACAACCAGATGCATTTGAGAAAGTTTTGTTACTTTAGTCAGCTGTATATCCTAAATACACCGATGCTTAATTTCGTTCTCTATCTTTCCTATTTAACATATGATACACAAAATTCTCAAGTGAATAGCTGTGCCATGTTTTTCTGATTTGCTGTGCTGATATCTCCTCACTATTACTGTGTGAGTGCGGTATGTCTTAGCCGTTAAATGCCCTTGTTTTATTGAGTTGACTCAACTGATGCTATCATTAGTCTCCGATGTTCATTTGCTGTTAGTTGGATTTGATTTCTATCTGTTTCAGGAGCTTAAATTATTGCAGGTGCTTAATATAATGACGTTGCATGGATACTTCTGAACATAAAATATTTTCAGGTCTGAAAGACTTCCCATGTTCCATGGATTTTGGTATGAAATTCTTTCTTTCCTTTTTTCATGTCAAGGGGTATCATTGTCTTTATGAAATTTGTAATTTCTTATCGTAGTATATCTATATTCTTAGTTCTCTGCAAATTTCAACCTCAAAACCTGTGAGAGCTTTAAGTTTCCTTCCTTAAAGACCGTCGACAATTCCTTTTCCTTTTGCAATGTTTGGACTGTGAATACATCAAATTCTAAAGAGAATTAATTCACTGAAGTATTATTCTTTTTTCTCGTTTCATTCCCATACAAATGTCAGTTTAATAAGATTTCAGTTGATGTACTTTATGCTTTTTCCCCACTTTCAAAATTTTAAGTATGGTTCTGAACCGCTGTTCACATTGTGAAGCACTCATAGCTGTCAAATAAGATGAGTCTTGTGAATAGAACAAACATAGAAAAGCAATTTCTGATGGGAAGGGGGCCTTCTTGTCGAATACGATGCAGTAAGGTGATGCTTACAGTAATATATGTACAAAACAATGTTTCTTGACTGAAGAAAATAAGATGGCTATGTTACATGGTGGCTTGGCATGCCAAGTCCTGCGGCCTTTATAGAAGCCTTGTGTTGTATATATTGCTTCTGTCTTTGTCGCATTTTCCATATAATAGGTCCTTGTATGCTGTTTAAGCATATTTTTGGAATTTCACCCACTGCAATGTCATTTTCAGTTTGGCTTATTTCTTTTGGAACCCACATCATAATTTATACACCAGAGACCCTTTATTTATTTTTTTTTTTTAAATATATATAATTGTTTTATTCTGTATGTCCATAGGCTTTCTGTTCCTGAACCTTCACGTCCCTTGCGGCCTTTTCTGTTGTAAGATATGCTATTTCGTTGCATAGTTCAATTTGCATGATTTCATGCTCACTTTTTCCTTTGTTATGTAAAGTAGGTTCGCACCACATCCACATCCACATCCACAGGCACTTGCACGTGCACAAATACACTTTCCGTTTGTCTCGTGGTTGGTGTGATGGTATCAAAGGAGTTGAGCTTTCCTACATTTTTTTTAGTATTTAAGGTTCACGGGAAGAGAGCAATGATCTGGTACTCATTGTAAGTTGTGACTGCATCTTTAGACATATCAAGGAAACAATTATCGAACAAAATTCAGGACTTCTTACAAGAGTTTGCACCTCAGTGCCTGATTTTGATTCCAATATTAAGTGTGTGCTTGTGAGGTGTTTGCTGCCTTGGAGTTTCTCTTTGTATGTGATTCTTATTTGATTGATTTAACTTCTTACTCTGCTACTACTAGCTGTTATTGATCTATCTAGTGTCATTTCGAAACAAAATAGTCCTTACGATCTCATTTCTCTTGTTCATATGGAAAATGGAGACTAAAACTGATTAATGATGCTTTGATGACTTCTTACCAAACCATATCACACATGACCATCTGATGCTTGCTATGTCTCCGCGCTTGTAGAGTAGCACTCATTGACTTTGTTTTGTTCTCATGTCACTTTATTTTGTGATTTACTGCATTGGAAAATGAAAATCCCTGTGGTGAATTGTTGCGTGCTTTTAGCCTTGAATCTTTCTTCAGTTTTGTCATGTGGATCTTGTTTTTTATGAATTTTTAGAGGGAAAATTGGTTGATTTAATTGAGTGACAATTATGAGAAGTGAGACCTTATCATTACTTATTGATCTCTGGGCTTGAATTACCTGTTTTGTCATGGGCCGATGGAATTCAACCCATGTGCCTTAGGCCCAAGTTGATCTACTAGAGAACCATGCTAGTTACCTTTATAGGTTATTCTATAATAATCCTATCGTTTTCGTCCTGTGCTTGTAAAATCTATCTCAACGTTTAGCAATACAAATTCTTTACAAGAAAAAAACCTAAATTTTTACAAAAATCGATTATGTTCAAATCGTTTTTTTCTCAGTGTTAAATTCAAATGATCAATTATTAATCATTACGTTTACCTACTTTTAGTTATATTGATTTGGTCAAGATCCACTTTAGCTTAATTAGTGACCCACAAATTTCGTATTGGCTTTATTAAATTGAGTGCACACTTTTCATAGGGTAAAATGATAAGTTACATAACCAGTTGTTGCATCTTATAATTGGTTTTTTGTAAATATTATGTTGAGTTTGGTTACCTTAACTAATCATTAACCTTGCCTCATAATTAGTTATCATGTATTAGTTGTAAGGGTGGATATTGATGTCAATTCAACTGCTTCAATTGAAGGGTAAGGTAGCTAAACCCGAACATAAACCAGTTAATGTCATAAGTTGAAAGCTCTCTTAAAATTACAATTTTGTAACTTAGGATAAAAGTTTAAAGATTTCCAACTCTATTCCAAAATGTCAATTTCGATATTTGAATTAATTTTGCAACTTAGGAACGCTCAAAGATTCTCAACTCCATTCCAAAATGTCAATTTCGATATTTGAATTTTAATCTACATACAATTATTGAGCAGACACACTAAATTAAAAACTGAAATTCCTATTGGTTTTATACTCTTTACCAATATTATTAGATTGAATAAATACAACAGGTATGCCATCAGTTCACATCACCTAAATATTAGTATCCATAATCGACTTTAACGTTTATATTAAAAAATAATAATAATAAAAGTGAGCCCAGCAAAAAGGGTACAGTGCCTTACAGACAGATTCTTAAGAGGCAATGGAAAACAGCAGTTTTGGTGGGTACTCAAGTCTAAAGATTCCCTAATTCCTTTGCATGTGCATTTGTTTTAGTCGGCGCGTCGCTTACCTACGCGACAAATGCGCGTGTCATTACTCACGTCTCACTAATTAGCTTAATTAATTACTTGATTAACTGCTTGATATGTTTTTTTCGTTAGTTTTGTCACCTACACTTTAACCGTAAACTCATTTGTCATTAGCGATTTCTCCTTTTTTTGTTAACAATTTTAAAATTAAACTATTACTTGTCATTGTTTAACTATTAAATTGCACCAATAGAATGTAGTTAAAAATTTGTTAGTATTTTTATTCCAATTTATAATGGAAATTCTTCTTTGAATGAGTTTTTATTAGATTTTTGTATGGAAAAAAATAGTTTAAAAATATTTCTATCATAGAAATTTTAAAAAATAATATAACACGCTCGCATTCATAAACTCATATAGGTTAATATTTTATTATATTATCAACAAACTTGTTTAAGAAATTATTTGAAATTATAATTTAATAATAAAACTTGGATATAAATAATTATTAATTAAAAAATGCCATTACTCTCACTCACGAAGGGATTTTAGCTTCATGTTCAAAAAAATAAATAATTTAGCTTCCTTATTTTTTTTGAAAGATATTAGGTTACACATTTTTTATAAGCATTTTGCTATTCATATGTAGGATATGTAATCACGAGAGAAATGTATTTTCATAAAAAATTTTGACCAAATAATTTTTCTAAGTGTGTATATTAAAATTTAATAATAGTGAAAATTCGAGTTTCAACAAATGTATCTTATAAACTTAAAACTTATAAATCATGTATAAATAATGAGTTATTTTGACAACATTCAATAAAATACTTGATAAATTTAATAACAACTTTAAAAGAGATAATAATAATTGTACATATCTAGTATAATAGCATATCTTAATAATATTCCAATTTACTTTGATATTGTTATTTTTTTAAAAAAAAAAGCAAAAATTAAAATTGAAAAAAAAAAAAAAAGTGAAAATAGAAAAAGGTGGGTGGATAATTTTTAATGAGTGCAAGCAACTAAGCATGTACTGGTGATGAGCTGGCGCGCTTGATCAAGAAGATTTCCCTCTTTGGATCATTTCCTTCAGAATTCAGATGCTTCCAGGTGGCATCCAGCTGTCTCTCTCTGTCTCTCCTCCCTCCTAAACGACGTCGTTTTATCCACTTCAAAACTCACTGGACATTTTTACCACCTCCAACGGTCACCAACTCAACTACAAACAAACAAAACGACAATCAGTCAACGGGTTGACATAAGGGCAAAACCGTCTTTGAGAGCCAGTGGATCGTGATTTCGCTGAAAGAATGAGGAATTTTTAGTCATTTCGTAGTATAATACGAACCAGACAACCAATAGAAAAACCACAGAAGAAGAATCAGAGTGAGATCAATCAAAATCTGACTCACTGAGTTGGTTCAGCTAACAAAGAAGACTGCTGAGTCATGGGCGAGTCGAGCGATTCAGTGTCAATAGACATTGACATGGTTCCCCTAGGAGGAAAGGTAACTGTTTTCACACATAAAGATTCAACCTTTACGTGATTTTTTTTTTTTTGGTTTATTGAATTTGAATCTTTATCTGTGTTTCAAGTGTTGAACTTTAATGGTGTTTTTTTTTGATGTGTTGCAGGAATGTGTAGTGAAAACAAGTAGAGGGTCAGTGTCTGTTTTTGTTTGCGGTGATCAAGAGAAGCCTGCTTTGATTACATACCCAGATGTTGCTCTCAACTGTATGTTTCATTTTCTTGTCTTGGTTTTTTTTTTTAATTTTTAATTTTTATTTTGTTTCCATTGAGTTTGATTGAATTTTGCATTTTGATTGTGTTTTTCTTGATGGGGTTTTTGTGTTTTTGGTTTTATACGAGTGTTTGTAGAGATTCAATGCGTTTCTGGTTCCTGGGGTTGTTTTGTTTCGAAGTTTAGTGTTACTTAGAGCATTCTTGGTGATGGTTTTGGATGGATTGTTGTGTAATGATGATAGAGATATGTTTGCTGGTAATGGGTATGTTTATGTTACTAGATTAATAGAGTTGAGTGAGTTAGCTTTGACGGGCTTTGTGGTCTGTCTACAAGTTGTGAAATGAATTTGTTTTTGATATTTTGAGTTGCTTTCTGCGTTTTACAGATTCTTTTTGTTTCCAAGGCCTTTTCTTTTGCCCGGATGCAGCTTCTTTATTGCTTCATAACTTCTGCATTTATCACATTGATGCCCGGGGCATGAGGTTTGTATTAGGATTGGATTGCTAGATGAGTGCTATGCAGCTGTTGGAATTAGTGTTTAGCTTATTGATTCTGTGTCTTTTTGCTGATACTAATGAAGTTTGTCTACGCCATTTGCTTAAGAGTTATTGCAGTTAGGAGCTGATGTCATTTCCGAAGAAGCTCCAGTGCTTAGTGTGGATGACCTGGCAGAGCAAGTTGCGGAGGTGCTAGATTTTTTTGGGTAGGTAGACGCTTATCTTTTTTATTTGCTTATTTTGGTTTTTGGCGATGGAAGTGACACGGAAATATAACAGTTTAACGGTGTTTGGAAGGAATTTTTTGGTACTATATTAAGCTGCAGTTTTGTCTGCGTGGCGCTAGACTATGTATTCACTTATAGCAACCTAGAGTTTTACTTTCTAGTTAACTTTTTGCTTTATATATTAATAATTGTATTGTGTCATTGCTAAGAGTGTGACATATTGACAGTGATATTCATCATTTAGTCTGACGTATTGACATTGTTATCAGTCATTCTTAAGTTCACTTATTTAAGGAAGGGAAATCGATTTTATTCGCTTTGCATCGGTTGCTACAAAGTTATAAAATTTTGTATGTTCGTTATATGCATGATGTTGTGCGAGATGCTTCCTACAAGTGTGACTTGGATGGTTCTTTCTTTGTTTGAAATTTTTATATTAGTTTCTAATGTTCCAACTGTTCTTTTTCCCGAATCAGGCTGAAAAAAGTATTGTGCTTGGGAGTGACTGCAGGTGCTTACATACTTACACTCTTTGCAGTAAGTAAATGAATGTTGGCAACTCTCTTTGTTTTCCTAAAATTCAGCTTCTTTCGCGGGTTCATGTATTTAGTATTTTGCAGATGAAATATAAAGAGCGAGTGCTTGGGTTAATTCTTGTTTCCCCTATTTGCAAAGCACCTTCTTGGACAGAATGGCTTTACAACAAGGTTCTGATCTGTGTCTTTCAATCGATAGTGTTTGTAAATTTGAAAATCGACACTAGGCACACTCACCATGCAATTAATATAAACACTGACATGCTTTAGTGAAAAATGGATAAGGAATTAATATGGGTATGTCACATAGTAAAATACTAAATCACGTCATATGTGCTAGGCTGTGCTCACATTAGCAACCCTGTTTTTCCAAAATAAAATTAGATAAAAATGATTTAAACGGGTTTTTTTTTAAATTTTTAAGGTTTGTTTGAACTTTTCTTCAGGTGTTAATGAACTTGTTATACTTTTACGGTATGTGTGGAGTGTTGAAGGAGTGCCTTCTCCAACGTTACTTTAGTAAGGTACTCTACTTGCCCTATGTTTGGGTCAGATCCAATCTTGGTATATCTCGTAATTGTCAACTTCTTTTGATAGGAGCTAAGAACTGGCATACATGATGCGGAATCGGACATCATTCAAGCTTGCCTTAGGGTAAGTAGATGCTGGTTACAATAGATGTAATGATTTACTCTATAGGGTTTTTCCAATATTTGTGTGCAGAGAAGGCATATGAAACATACGTATTGATCTACTTTGTAATATGTTACAGCTGCTGGATCAAAGGCAAAGTTTGAATGTCATGCGCTTTCTTCAAGCAATTAATGAGTATGTTCTTGTCACTTGAATGCAATATGTTTTGTTCTTAAGCTTTGTTGACTGCTCATAAATAGTTTACTCACTGTCATTTTCAAAATCAACAATTGCACGATACCAAAAAGCGGACCTGTTGGGTGTTGTTTTGATAGTATTGCAGGCGTATGGTTTCTGCCTTTCCGACTCGTAAATTTTTGCAACAAAGCTGCTATATATAATTGTTGAAATGATTGACAGGAGGCATGACCTTACAGAGGGCCTGAAGAAGTTGCAGTGTAAAACTCTTATTTTTGTGGGTGAACGTAGTCCATTTCGTCCTGAATCTGTGTATATGAATGCCACGATGGGTGAAAAAAGTTGTGCTCTTGTTGAGGTATAATGCTTCTCATGCCTTTGATGTTGTTCTCATTTCTGATATTAATCATTCAAGTAATTTACTTGTAAGCTCAATCTTGCAATCGCATTTATTAGATTAATGATCCAAATAACTCAATATATATAAAAAAATCATAGGTGGTGCAGCATAGAAAAAATAATGTGTTGGCCTCTAGTATCTGATCAAGTATAATGCGGATAAACATTATCATCCATATTGAATTTGCCATTAAATTAGAACCGAAGGGTGATGGCTGGTTGTTGTAGAAAGTGAAGTGAAGAAATAGATGATTGGAAAATGTATGCAACTTAAAATAAACTTTGTATATTTAGACTTGATTATGCAATTTTGGCTGTCGTATCCAGGACCAAGATCGGCTGATTAATTACATATCTATGCATCAAAGTTTTATGCTCGTAGGAGGAGAGTAAAATGCATTTATTAAGGTGCTGTTTGTGTCTATTATAGGTTCAAGCATGCGGTTCGTTGGTAACAGAAGAGTACCCATTAGCCATGTTAATTCCAATCGAGTTCTTCCTGATGGGGTTCGGCTACTATAGACAACAACAATTCGCTACTTCATCAAGTAATGGATCGAATCCAGCCACCCCCTCAAGCCACTCCTGCATAGCACCAGAACTACTCTCTCCCGAAAGTCTTGGGATCAAGCTAAAACCCATCAAAACCCGTGCAGATATCGAGACTTGATGCTGGGAAAAAAGTGTCTGTTCTGCTGTGTAATGTTGAAAGGGTGGCAGCAAATTCTTTGATTTGTATTGTTGGGGTGCTTATAGTTCAGTTAGTTGATGTATTCTTTCCTGAAAAGAGAGCTGATTAGCCTATATGTATTATAACTGAAGTGTAGATAAACTATGTAGTACATATCATAGTTCGAATTCGGTTTATTCTTTAGGTAGAGTTAGAGGAAGAATTCTTTTTCTGTAACATAGCTGTACACATCACCACTTTTTGTAATAGCTTGGGTGAGACAGACCAACAAGTTTCTTGTCATTTTAAGTGCTTACTGATAGAATATGTTCGTGATGTTTCGGTTTTCAGTGCATACTCTTTTTATATTTATTTGGGTACAGTTTTGTGCTGTCGAAAGCACCCGTAAATTTTTAGAGTACAGTTGAAATATTATGATTGTGTATTGAAGACAATTACCCTATTGTGTATTACTTCTCTGTGTCTATTGAACAGCTTGAATAATGCAGAAATTTGCATGATTTTATTGCAAAATCATGTTACACTGTATCAAATACTACAAATTACTAATTAGACTGTACAAAGAAAAAAAACAGCAATACAAACAAATCAATGAAGACTAAAGTGAATTCTTGTATATGAGTTCAGGAAAAAGTACATTACAATTCTAGGCAACTTTTCTTGACAGAGAAGTTACACAAAAGATTGGAAACAAAAACAAAATCTCTCAGTCAAGCAGTGTTTCAAACACTACTTTACGAGCAATCTTGGTCCTCCGAGTGACATCTTGGGCCTCCTAAGCATGCATGATCTGATCATCTTCAACCTTCTATCTTCTTCTATGCGTTGATGGAAATTTTCATTGTCGTCCCTCCTAATAGCAATACCGTGTATGGCATCAAGCAAAGTTTCCTTCAACCCCATTTGATCAGAACTAGTATTTACGTTTGATTTTGATGCTTCTTTTGAGTCCTTAATCGGCAATAATATTCGATCATGATCATGATCATCAACCATAGAAAACAAGAAAGAATAGTCTCTTGAGTATTTAAGTCTTTCTATTTTCTGTCTCACTACTGCTTTCAGGGCCATAATCTTTATCTTCATGCTTTTGTTCTTCCTCCATTTTCGATTACTTATCAACTTCCGTGGCATGTGAAGAGCATCTTCGGTTGTCCTTTGATGCTCATTATCTCTCCCATTGTCTCTCCTTGGTGCGTGAAGAGTCTGAGTATCCATGTTCGTTTTTTGCAACTCATTGTCTCTCCCTTTATCTCTCATGAGCGCCGCAGGAATTTTCATAATAATTTTGAACACCATTGCTGGAATACTGGGCTTACTTCCAGGGCAAGGTATCAACGCTTGTGTTTTGCGTAGAAAACAAAAAAAAGCAAGGTTTGAAAATGCAGTTGTATATAAAAAAAGCTAAATGGGTTTCCTAATTCTTATATATAAAAGAGACAGGGTGGTTTCCTAAAATTTTAAAAAATCTTTCTCTATTCCTAGTCAAACACTGATTTGATCTCAAAAATCCATTTAGTTGGATATTACTTGGGATATAAGGTAACTTAATAATTAATTAATTAATCTGGTTCATTAAATTTATTTCCTATTTTAGTTAGGACTAACTTAAGTAAGACCGACGGGACCGGAAAACTATTAAAAACAGCACCGTTATATCTTCAATTTAATTTTTATAATCTTTGTAATATAAATACTGAAAATCCCAATATTTTGTATTAGAACATAATTTTAAGTTAGTTTGATTTTGTTTTAAAAGAATTACAAATCAAGTACTTTTACTTGATCTAAAACCATATATTACAATTTGTTAAATGATCGAATCTTATGCGGACAGGATATCTACCACAATAAAGGGAGCCAACATGAATATCCACCCAAATATCTAGCCAAGACAACTACCACAACAAAAACCATTTGATGATGCTAAATCATTATCAGGTTAATAAATGCTAACAACATAGCGTTTTTGGTGATTCCAGATTTCATAGCTGCACATTTGTGTACAGTTTTGAAATACGATTAATTTTTTTTATCTAATACAATTGAAATGAAAAGCTACAGTCCTCCAAATCTCTAATGTGATTGAGACTCGGTCAGTGGTGTGGTGGTCTACCATTGACCTTGTGCTTTCTAGGTCTATGTTTCGACTCTCATTATAGGCAGCCTCTCTCTCACCATAAAAAAATATGTGGGTTGTCCCTTGCTTTGTGTGGACCCTCCTCTTTATCTATGTGTGATTTGATCCCTCCTGCATGGGAGCCGTTTTCTAAAACGTGTTCAAAGTTAAATCTCGTTTAATCCTTAATCCTGGGCTTGTCTAGCAATACCAAAAAAATTAAAAAAAAATCCCTAATGTGATTTAGTTCGAGATTTCTTCCATAATCATAAAATATTTGATTACTTGAATAATAATAAAGACAGATTTTTTTATTAAGCTATAAATCACTTGAACAGCTAAACATATAGATCAACACAATTTTTCATTTGTGTTGTTTTTGATTAGTTTGCATCCTTCAATTAGAAATACTATCTAAAATATATTACTTCTAATTCTATGTCTCAAAATATGTAATTGTATATCAAAATTTTCACCGCAATAAATAAAAGAAACATATTAAGAAACACAAAAAAGTCTTAAATCAAACCGAAGTTGCATTATCTTGTAGCAAAATAATATTACACTGTATCAAATACTTCAAATCTAATGTGAACATAACAAGGAACTACAAATCAAAATTTCAAACATATCAAGAATTGTATACGGCTTCATGAAGAATACATTAGAATTCTTGATAAGACAAGTAAAAAAATTGCAGACAAAAACAAAATCTCTCTGAACATCATCCAAACTTCGTTATCAACCACTTCTTTATGAGCAATCTTGGTTCCCCAAGTGAAATTTTGGACCTCCTAGACATGCATGATCTGATCATCTTCAACCGTCCATCTTCGTGATTCGTCGGTTGAAATCTTTGTTGTATTCTTTCCTATCAGCAATACTAGATACAACATCAAGCAAATTTTCCTTCAGCCCCACTCGATTAGAACTAGCATCCACATTCGATTTCCAAGCTTCTTTTGAGTCCTTGATTGGACCTAGTATTGGCTCGTGATTGTGATTATAATCAACAGTAGAAAAA